>JAWRVZ010000579.1:7500-146370 GCA_037043235.1 Rhodeus uyekii
TGCTCGTCTCTCTCCCGCTGCAGACCTCACTGAACCACGACCCCTTCGCCACAGTCATCACTGTAAAGTCCACCATTGCCCCCCACTCGTCATCACCACAGCTTTGGCCGTGGCCGCGCTCCGCGGATTCTTTATATTCGTCGGATAGGACGCACCAACTTTTCCCCCCCAGTTTTGGGGAAGAAAAAGTGCGTCTTATGCGGCGAAAAATATGGTAGTTCAAATGACTTTTTCAAACTATAAAGATTTTTCCCTGAAAGGAATCCCAGGCAGTCACTGACATCCCAAAGACATCCATTATTACCAAATAAAATAAACTCAGACTTATTCTCATTCAGCTGGAGAAAATTTTTAGCCAGCCAACACTTAACTTTATCTAAACATTCAAACAAAAATGTAATAGATTCTTGATAATGAATTTGAGAGATCAGCATACAAATTATAATGAATGGCATATTTTTCAAAGATCACTCCCAAAGGGTGCATATAAAGAGAGAATAAAACTGGTCCCAAAATTGAGCCATGAGGACCCCATGCAAGAGAGGGGCAACAGATGAAAAGAAAGTCTCAAGATTGATTAAAATAAGTCCTATCTTTTAGATATGAGTAAAACCATTCCAGGGATAAACCCTCAATGCCAACCACATCTCGAAGACAATCAATGAAAATCTTATGATCAACGGTATCAAATGATACAGTAAGATTTAACAAGATACAAACAACACACTTTCTAAAATCCACACTACGTAGAATATCATTTTAAACTTTCAAAAGAGGTAAGTCTGTACTATGACCACGCTCGTGTGTTGGGCCAGAAACCTACTGTAAAAAAATCAAAAGGCTCTAATAAATTTAAAAACTCTTTGACCAAGTGCTTTAAAGGACAAACATGTATGTTAAAGTCTACCAAAATTAAAATATTGTCAAAAGAAGGGACCATAACCGATACAAGTTCAGAAAACTTTGGAGGTCTATATATATCGGCACATAACACAGATTTAGAAGAATTCAATATAATCAAAAATTACTCCTTAGGTAAAAGATCTGCCCTTGAACTTGTCTTTTAAAATATTACTTGTGCTTTAATCCCTAAATCACACAGACAGCCTCATAGCTGCTTTTTCCATCAATTATTTTTGTATAAATGGTTTATCTAATGTCATACATCCACTTAATGGATGAAAATAAATTAAACTTGTTTAAGTTATATTTACTCCTTTGATCGCCCACAGGCCTTTCATAAATGTGAGGGTGCTCTCTGGATAATTTGGAGGGTGACTTACCCAATGTGTCACTATTTCTCTGCCGTCAAGTCTATAACATTTACATTTAACATTCAGATCACACATAGTTGATAGTATTTACATTTAGACCCTCGGTTGAATTTAGACGGAGGTTTAAACCCATAATGGACGGCAATCTTCAGCTTCACAATTTCAACTTACACAATTATTTAAACTAATCCAGAGAATAAATTAAATTAACATCATAAATGACAAAAGTAGTCATATTTACCACTAGCAGACAGAGCTGGATATTCAGTCCAATTAAAGCTCGTCCCATGTTCTGTATCGTCTCTTCATTAGATGAAGTCAGAATTATCGGCTTCCGTAAAGTTTGTCATTTCACTTAACCCATCTGTAATGATAAAACACTCATTCCAGAGGTTAATGACACTGTATGCAAATGATGGGGACAAATAAAACATAAACTGCACTTATACTCACACACACTCGGGCATGAATACAAATCGCTCATATTCAAGGTTTACTTCTGGTATTTATTCTACAAAGATTTAAGCTTTAAAATCTTCTCTAGGTTTAACTCTTTACAAATTAGTTAATTTAAAAGCATGCCAGTTTATTCTTCATTTGTTTTTAGAAATGTTAGCCAGGTTGTTTTAGTTCCTTTCATCATTTTGATAACAGAGTGCCATCCCTGCCTCCAATCTCTCTCTGTCAAAGTGCAGCCAGATGTTTCTCTCTTAAGACTGTATCTTAGGCAGAATGCAATAGTAAATTCTTTGCCATATAGAAACCTTAATCTTTCACCCAATTTGATCATCTAATTTATTTTTATTTTTTTCAAGTTCAGGTATTCTCTGGAGCTTAGGGAAGGTGCATTCAAGACCAGAGTCATTTCGACTGCCTGATGGTGTTCAAACAGCAAGACCGGTTAATAACAGAAAGTTTTGTTATCAGTAAAATCGATTAACATCTTTAAAACAGCAACATAGCTTATTCTCTGTGTTTAATCTCAGTATCGCTATCACCATTGTCTACTCCATCAGCCTTGTACCATGGTGGAGACTAAGTGGACAAAATTATTAGTCAAAACAATTTAATTTAATGCCTCTTTAAAGGCATTGAGTTGTTGAAACCTTTAACAACAATTTTAATGTACACAATCCTAAATGTGGAATTTTTGAACAGCCTGTGACATGATTTCCTTTAACTTCTCTGTCTATGATTTTCACTGAAACACTTCCTGTAAATTGTTTATCACTTATGCCACAGACTCAGATTACAGCATTTAGCTGACTTCGAATGCATTCAGGGACTGGAACGCTGCATTTTTGTAAACTTTTAACATTTATCTAATTTTTTTTGACTCTGGCCTGCTTCAGAAATCTTTGCCAAAAATACGTTTTCAAAGAATTATAATTTTTATAGTTGTCTTTTTGCGAATTACATATTACTGAAACTCCCATCTTTTGGAGTCATTGTCTGTAATTTTACGCAATTTATCCTTGTCCATTCACTATAAAACTTCTCATTACAATCTTTCTTTCAAAAGAATTCCTTAAGACTTTAATCTATTTTTGTTCTTTTCCAGACGAAAACGTAAATGTTGTTATATTAAACACTGATCTTCTTTCAAACCCACTTAACACCAGAAATGTATGTTACTTTATCACATCTAGTAGACATTTGTATAGTTCAAGCTCTTCCTTTGCTCACAACTTTCCAATCAAATTAAAACTAGGAACGTTTTCTTACTGAGCTCTGAAATTTTGCTTTTGAAGAGCAGAGCTGTGTACAGCATTTAATCTCTTGTCTTCTCCGTTTCATTATTTTATCATGAGTTACAACTTTATTTTTACTCTCAGAATTAAAACGCAGACTAAAATTTTTCCTACTGAGCTCTGAAAATTTACTTTAAGAAGCAGAGCTGTTTACAGAATTTTCTCTTCTGCTTCTTTAAATAATCACCAACAATCAGACTACTCAGTTATTTTTAGCCATATTTTAGTCAAAGTTAATACTCACTTGAAGTCATGGTAGGAAATGATGGAGGCGGCGATCTTTGAATAACACAGCTGTGGCTTCTGCGTGATGAAACCACAAAGTATACTACAAAAACACCAAGTCACATATCCTGATCCAAACCAATTCGGGTAACAAAATTTTTACTTAAAATTTACTTTAGCAGGAATCGTTCCAGATGCATACCTAACAAACAAGATAGCCCTATATTTATTTAATATTATTTATTTTATAATTAACTAATGGTTTAGTCCCTAACTGACTGATTCACTAAATTCAGGGATCCCCTATCTAAAGTGGAAGAGATCAAGTCAGGTTCACAGTGACACGGACCTGTGGAACCTGGAATCTAACCAGCGTTCCTATCCAGTGTTCTATACACTTTCCCTTAGAGACTTCCCCAAATCCCTTTTAAAGTGTATTAATCAGCAGCCATATCACCCTGTAGCCTAAGACTGGTTGCCCACTGAAGCTAAGCGGGGTTGAGCCTGGTTAGTACCTGGATGGGAGACCTGTTAGACCTGTGTTAGTGGGCCAGCAGGGTGTGCTCACCCTGTGGTCTGTGTGGGTCCTAACGCCCCAGTATAGTGATGGGGACACTGTACTGCAACAAGCACAGTCTTTCGGATGAGACGTTAAACCGAGGTCCTGACTCTCTGTGGTCATTAACAATCCCAGAATGTCCTTTGCTAGAGTAGGGCTTTAACTCCAGCATCCTGGCCAAATTTGCCCATTGGCCTTGGTCCATAATGGCCTACTAATCCCCCCCCCATACTCTAATTGGCTTCATCACTCTGTCTCCTCTCCACCAATAAGCTGGTGTGTGGTGAGCGTTCTGGCGCAATATGGCTGCCGTCGCATCATCCAGGTGGATGCTGCACATTGGTGGTGGTTGAGGAGATTCCCCCATACTATGTGAAGCGCTTTGAGCTCTGGAAAAGCGCTATATAAATGTAACATTTCTTCTTCTTCTTCTTTAATGCACTGCCTTCCGGTTACGACGTCCCTGGCGTTTAACCGGTCCCATTCGGATCCCAGCGACTATTACACCATCAAAACCGTATGATCATAAATATCATAAAGTTGGTATAATTATTTGTACCTCCATCCTGGTTTTAAGCAGTTTCGATACTCCCCACTCACGTCTGAGTGGAGCTCTCCCGTTCCCCTTTCCAGTCACTTCCACTTAGACACTTTCTACCTTGTTTGTTGTTTAACCAGGGATGTCACCGAAGAATGAATTGCCCGCGCATTCTCCAACATTAACTGTAGGGGATTTGCAGTTAAGACCCGAGGACCAGATATGATGAATGAAGACCAGGAGTCAGAAGTACAGTCAATAGAAGAAATTTTAGTGAAGTTTAGTTTGCAGTTTCATCAGCAGAAGCTTCAGGTCTCACAAGGAGTTCGTAGGCCGCCCCACTTACAATAACATTGTATCACTAGAGAATGTTACGTGTATATATTTTGTTTTTCTTTAATGCATATATGCTGTAATTCCGTTACCACCCATTAGAGGATGCTAGAGGTAATTGGTGGCTGTATATAAGCTGGAAAAGTAGTAGAGTAAGTGAGTTTTTGGTAGAGGGAAACCGCATGGTTGAGCTCACGGCTACTGAAACTTCCTGAGTCCTGTTTTGAGAACTGTTTAAGTTTATGCTCAAACGTGAGTATTGAATGACTTCGAAGTTTGGCATATGATGTATTTGTGATTACAAAAGTTTATGTGAATTATTTGTTTTGTAGAAAAGGACTCCTACTTCTATTCAGCTCCTACTGCTGTTCTATTCCTACTTCTATCCTTACTCTTGCTAACACTACTACGGCTGGGGAGCTATTCAGCCCATGAGGTTGCTGACTTCAATGATCTTCAGACATTTAGCAAGAGCCACAGACCAGCACCGCAAACTCCCAAACTGGATTTACAGGATTAAATCATTGCATCGCTCTCAAATAACCATCTTCATCTTCATCTCACCTCATCCCATTGTCTTCTGTCTGGTCTATTTCACCTATCTCTGGACCCTCTTGATAAGCTTGACATTGACTCTTTAAAGACCTTTGCTTAAAACTGTTTTTTGTTGTTATGGGTAAACTTGATTGATTTAGAGAACAAACACACAGTAAAAGTATTTGTTTGAAAAAAAGTGGTTTTATCTTTTAATCAGTACCGTATTATTTCTTTGCAAACCTCAGATGTGACATCTTGCATAAGGGGAGGTGTTGCAACATTGTTACAGCAATTATACTCTAACAGACTAATACGTCAATGCTTCTGATTGGCAAAGAAAGAAAGATAAACAAAACTAGTAATTTTCCACACAAGAGCAGACAGTCTGAAGCATATCTTCGTTGTTCACATGGTTGACGGGTTCGTGACGTGGCTTGACGAGAACAAGTCATTCCGTCTCCTTATGATGCCAGTTAATTACCTCACCAATACACTCCGATACACAGCTTCTCCAAGACTGAACTCGGCTCAGGCTCCAACTATCAACAGAAAGACTCTCAAAACATTCTGATAACATGTTCTATCTGGTGAGACGTGCAGACAATATTCATCCTTACTCTATGGAAAAATACAGAAAATTAAAGAAAGGCTTCAAGAATAATTGGTTACATATTGGTGATAGACTGAAGTGTAAGAAAAAGAAAAGAAATATATATATACAAGCGGCAATGGATTTCTGAAATTGTTCCTTTCACTTCAATGAAGCTCTAGATAAAATACTTTTCTGTCATTATAGTCAACAAACAGTGAAAAAACTGACTGACAGTTTTACTGCCTTATCAACTGATCAATGGCTTAAATCATTTTGAAAGATTGTCTCAAAGTAATTAATTGCATTATTTTTGTTTTTTCGCATTTAATTGTCAGTTTAATTTTTAGAAACCAGAGACACATAGAAAAATGAAATTGAAATAATTATAATTCTAATAATTATAATTCTATATTAATAAAAGTCTTTTTACAGAAAAAAATGTTTTCACTTTATCAGTCACTCTGCTGTCACCAATAGTTTCAAATGCCTAAACTTTCCCCAGACAGATGAACTTCAGATGAAACGCATGAACACTTTTAGGAACAATTTATCTTTGAATCGGTGATTAATGTCTGTGACTGTATCATATCCGGGTCCCTTTCTGTAACCGGGTCCCTATCTGTCATGTCCTTCCTGCACCTGTCTGTGTCTAATCGCGTCCCAAGTTGCGTCACCTGGTCCCAATCCCGTGTTTGTCCATAAATACCCTCCTGTGTTCCTTTGTCAGTCGTTAACGTTATGTTGGATGTGGTCTACATGTGTGTGGATGCCCATTTCATGTTCCCAGTTCCTAGTTTTGCACAGTGCGTGCCATTTTGTTTTCCGTTTTGTAATAAAGTACTTTCAGTTGAGATGTCTGCGTCTCCTCGTCTCTATGCATCGCACACGGGGCGTGTGCGATGCATAGAGACGAGGAGACGCAGACATCTCCTCCACCACTTGTGGGGCACAAGTGGTAACATCAAAGGTCTTTTGATTTAATGATTTTATATATTTACTACTAATCCTTGCTTATTATAAAGTGTAAGAGAAAATGTCAAAATAATAATAACAAAATAAAGCAGACAAAATGATCTGGACTGAGATGCTGATTCTTCAGTGAAGTTTTCTTTCTCCTGCTGATCTCATATTGTTTCAGCTGATCATTTTCTCACATTAACACTTATTTTTCTTTTGTCTTCTCTAAATTTTTGAATTTTGTTCACTCTTTCTTTAGATTTGTTGAACCACACAATAAATCATCTGAATCATGGGAGAAAAGAAAGAGATTCATACTAGATTTGTGTCTGCAAGCTGCTCTCCACCAGAAAGAGACGATAGAAGAAACTGTGAAGAAACTGCTGTCATCTGTGTATTATGAGAGACCTGATTTCCTGCTGGATCTGTGTTCACATGTGAAGAACTATGAGACTCAAACAGGCAGGAGTTTCCTTCCAGCATTACAGCCCATTTATCAGTCAGTTTCTGTCGTTTGGAGAATAAAGCTCTCGGAGAGAAAGATCTCCATCCTCCTAGAAGTGCTGAAACTCCAGACAGAGAAGAAACCAGTAGAGCTGATGGACTGTACAGATGAAGAGAGTGAAGTGAGGGGATTCCTCCAGTGTCTGCCCTACATCTCACAACTCAGGTCAGAGTTTATGGCAACAGATCTCACATGCTTGTTATTATATTCAGGACTCACAATAAAATGTATGAAATTCATGTTAATCTTTGGTAAACAATATAAATTGAAGGCAAACCAGAATTGAAAACCCAGAATTGAAGTGAGGTTTTGTCAACAACACAGCAGCCGGTTACATAAGCTTCTTAAACCATTCTTACATGTTAAACCATCTCATTGTTTTAAACCAGTTGAACCACATATAAACCAATTTTATTATAACCGCTTAAACCAGCAAACAGTGTTTATAAATGCGATTATAATTGAGATACAGAAGTTTTAACAGTCGATATACAATCTTCATCTCTCTGTCCAAATATACAAGACATAAAACATGATGAAATATTATCAGATTAAAATCATCACACATTCCCCTTGACTATCACAGTTTGTGTTCAACAACGAGACCTATTGTAGTTTATCATCATGAGATTGTCGTGTCAGATTAGCATGTCTAAGTTAAAAAAAAAAGTCACAATTTCCAGGTCTCCAAAAGTATTTTATTGCCAGGCAAAAAGAGATGCAAATTTCACAGCTGAAAGTCACACACACACTCTTACTTCAGTACAGTATATTTTATAGGCTTTTTTTTCTTATTTTCATTGGGTCAATGCTCATCTCTCTTGATGTCTTTTCTTTTTGGAATCACTTTGGCGTTCCATTTATATTCTCACATCTTCTTAATTATTTTGGTGGATAATCCCTCACTATCCTTTTTTTAAAGTTTATTTTAACACTTCAAAGTTATTTATTAACCACATACATTTGTCTTTTCATCCTTCTGGTATTTTAAAAGCAGCAAATCTGGTGCTTTCCATGATTTATATGCTTTTAATGTCTTTAAATTTTTCCAACAAGATTCAATCACATGATCTTTGCTGTTAATCTTCTTCAGAAACACCAAACCACCACAATTCAACTGGACTAAAACACATTTGAAAAGACTAATAATTGTTTCAGCCGAACTGAGTTCAATGTTTAAAGAGCATGTGAATGTGATTTACTGATGTGAGGAAACACACAGGAGGAAACAGCGCGTGACTTTAATGGAGATCTAGATTTAGTGTCACTGTCAAGACAGAAAACAAACACAGTGTAGAAACTGTGTGTGTGACGCAGCTTTACCTTCATTTCTACTGAATATGAGACACATGCATGCAGTTCAAATGAAGGAATATACAATCATACAATAAGGGATGAAATTTAATGTCAGAATAAAAGAGAAACATTATGAATGAAACTGACTTTAATCTTGAGCAGTTTCTCCAAAAACATCATAACGATAAGAAAATAAGTTTTAATAATGTATAGTTGCACACGTCAGGCTTTTCTTGCGTCACGTGATCAGACACTTTTGATGCAGGAGAAGCGTCACATCCGGACACACAAGTGGTTGCCGTGGAAACGATCAAACCCTTAACATGCTGATTTATGAGACTCACATTTATTTGAGGAAATCTGTTTATAAAAGTCTATTATATTTGATCTTATTGTTCTTGTACGGATATTGAGTCAGTTGATCTGAATAAATATGTCTATTATGTCTAACGCTGATTAACACTCAAGTTTAATACAGTGAATAAAAACACAAAGAAGAACATCGCATGAATCTGACTTGTTTTTAACAGCATTCAGTGTGAGATTTGACTGTTCATAGATTATATATATTATATTCATATACAGACTGTCCCGTTAGATAGTCGACTAGACAGTTGATAAATCTCCCTTTAAACTGTTAAGAATTTAATTAGTTAAATTAAATTAGTCATTGCGCAGATCCCTAGTTAATTTGTGTTTTTATATTAATAATTCAATGAGTCACTTTATCATTATTTTATATTCTCCTACACTGAACAATAAAGTGATAATCATGTATTTCTCCACAGATTTAATAACATCAACAGGAAGAGAGAAGATGCTGTAAAGTTTCTGCTGAATCTGTTTGTTTCAGCGTCAGAGTTTGATGCAAATACAGAAGAAAATTACACTGAACTATTAACATCTGTGTGCAACTACACAACTTTCCCCTTTTATTATTATAATACTGAGTATCAGAGTGATTTCCTGCTGGATCTGTGTTCACATGTGAAGAACTGTGAGACTCAAACAGGCAGGAGTTTCCTTCCAGCATTACAGCCCATTTATCAGTCAGTTCCTGATGTCTGGTTCATAAACCTCTCAGAGAGAAAGATCTCCATCCTCCTAGAAGTACTGAAACTCCAGACAGAGAAGAAACCAGTAGAGCTGATAGACTGGACAGATGAAGAGAGTGAAGTGAGGGGATTCCTCCAGTGTCTGCCCTACATCTCACAGCTCAGGTCAGAGTTTATGGCAACAGATCTCACATGCTTGTTATGATATTCAGGACTCACAATAAAATATATGAAAGTCATGTTAATGTTTGGTATAGAATATAAATTGAATGTGAATGAAATTGAAAACACTGAATTGAAGTCAGTTTTTGTCAACATTAATACGCGCATCTCCAGGGTTTAAACTTGCTTGAGCAGATCCGTTTATCGATCTATTTCTTTCACACAAACACCCTGAACGTGCATGAAAGTTTAATCTACACTTCAATAAATATGCAGACAATAAAATAATGTTTATAAAGGAGCACACACAAACATGGCGGATTGATTCAAGCTGTAAACTGCCTGATATATAACGATTAATATATTTAATAATTGCCTGAGCTTCAAGTATCAGGAATAAAACTATCAGCAAAACTATTAATTTCACACTGAAATGACTGCATTTTTTTGTCTTGCTGCATGAAGATCCATTTCTCATTCATTTACGTTAGTCTTACAGCTCAGGTCAGAGTATAAATACTGACTTTATTTGAATTTCATATGCCATAAAAAAAAGTGGATTGTATTATGACAGGATTAGGTTTTATTCAAATAAGGACACTTTTATAATTGTGTTTAAGGAAAACGTCTCGGGTTACGAATGTAACCCTGGTTCCCTGAGGGGAACGAGACGCTGCGTCAAAGCGCTAGGGGAAGTAGCCTTGCTTCGGTCACGTGAAGATCTGTGCAACCAACGAGAGACGAACGCGTGTGAATGCGTCACTGCCGGCACGTGCCGGTGACGTCATGAGGAAGAGCATAAAAGCGCGTCTGAAACCCGGACGCGTCAGCATGAATGTCTGAAGCGGGCACGGAGGCGCAAGGAGCTGAGGCAAAGACGCAGCGTCTCGTTCCCCTCAGGGAACCAGGGTTACATTCGTAACCCGAGACGTTCCCTTTCAGGGAACTTGAGCTGCGTCAAAGCACTAGGGGAACGCTATACCAATGCCACCTCCCAGCTCACTGAGAGAGCACCCTGGTTCCTGGGGCGGCATCGAGGTCCAAATGGTAAAACCTCATAAAAGTGTGCGGCGAAGACCAGCCAGCCGCAGCACAAACATCAGACAAGGACACTCCGGAGAGGAGAGCCTTGGATGCCGCCATGCTCCGGGTGCTCTCGACTATCCACCTGCTTAGCGTTTGCTTGGAAGCTGGAGCCCCCTCAGGAGCCCCAAAGCAAACGAACAGTTGGTCCGACTTATGCCAAGTGGCAGTCTTGAGAACGTAAGCGTCCAGTGATCGTCAAATGGGGGAGGGCAGAAGGCCTGCAGCGTGATAAACCTAGCCACATTCGTGGGAACCTTAGGGACATAGCCTGGCCTCGGGTGGAGAAAGGCTTTCACCATCCCGGGTGCGAACTCGAGGCATGAGGGAGCCACCGAGAGGGCCTGAAGGTCCCCGACCCTCTTAAGCGAGGTGATGGCCAGCAAAAGAAGGGTCTTAAGGGAGAGGAGCTTGATGGGAAGCTCCTCCAAATGTTCAAAGGGTGCCTGGGACAGGCCTTGGAGTACCACAGACAAGTCCCAAGCCGGCACCCTGGTCTGTGCCGCAGGTCTCAGCCTTAGTGTGCCACGGAGGAAACGAGTGACTAGGGGGTCCCTGCCCAAGGATACCCCATCCAGAGCAACGTGGCAAGCCGCTATGGCAGCCACATAGACCTTCAAGGTGGAGGGGGACAACCCTGCCGCAAATCTTTCTTGCAGGAACTCCAGTACTTTGCCGACTTGACAGGTTACTGGGTTCACCTGCCTTTCACTACACCAGGGCGTGAAAAGTTTCCACTTCAAAGCGTAGAGTTTCCTCGTGGAGGGAGCTCTGGACTGAAGGATGGTCTCAACAACCTCGGCTGAGAGACCAGATTCTATGAGCTGGACCCCTTCAGGGGCCAGACCCACAGTTTCATTAGCTCTGGTTGCGGGTAAAGAATACAACCCTCCGCCTGGGACAGAAGGTCCCTCCTGACCGGAATCTCCCAAGGGACTCCGTCGAGGAGGGCCACGAGGTCCGTGAACCATATTCTGGAAGGCCAGTGGGGTGCCACTAGCGTGAGATGGACCTTGTCCCGGCGAATCTTGGCCAGAACTCTCGGGAGCTGAGCGATCGGGGGAAAAGCGTACAGGCGTAACCTCGGCCACGCATGTATCATGGCATCCCGCCCAAGAGGCGCTGCATGTGTTAGCGAAAACCACAGAGGGCAGTGGGTGTTCTCTACCGAGGCAAACAGGTCGACCTGTGCCTTGCCGTATCTTTCCCAAATCTGCTCCACCACTTCGGGGTGGAGCTGCCATTCCCCTGGTCTTGCCCCCTGTCTCGACAGGGCATCTGCTCCCACATTCTGGACCCCCGGAATGTAGGCCGCCCTGAGAGAGAGCAGCCTCCCCTGGGCCCAGAGGAGGATTTGCCGCGCCAACTTGTATAGTGGTCGCGAACGTAGACCCCCCTGATGGTTGATATATGCGACCGCAGTCATGCTGTCGGTGAAAACAGTGACATGGTGGTCGCGAAGGTCCGGCAGGAACGCACAGAGTGCTCTGCGAATTGCCAGTAACTCTAGCATGTTTATGTGCCAGGTCTGGTGCCGACTGTTCCATAGACCTTATGAGGAGCGATCCTTCAGGACCGCCCCCCAGCCCGAGAGGGAGGCATCTGTTGAGAGAGAGACTCTCCGACCCAGAGCCCCCAACATTGGGCCTTGAGACAGAAACCAAGAGTTCTTCCACATACTCAGGGTGCGTAGGCATCGCCCCGTGACCTTGATAGTGCGAAGCGGGTTCCCCTTCGGGGAAAACCCCTTGGTCTTTGGCCACCACTGCAGGGGTCTCATGTGCAGCAGGCCCAGTGGGATGATGCTGGATGCCGCTGCCATGAGCCCTAACACTTTCTGAAAGTGTTTCACCGTGAGTGGCTGGCCCAGCTTGATGCTCTTGACGGCTGAACAAATAACTTGGATGCGCTCGGGGGAAAGCCGAGCAGACATGGCCACTGAGTCCCAAATGACTCCCAAGAAAGTGGTTCTCTGAGCAGGAGAAAGAACACTCTTCTTGGTGTTCAGCCTCAACCCCAGCTCCTCCATGTGTGCGAGCACAGCATCTCGATGCTGTGCTGCTAGCTGCGGCGACTGAGCCAGAATAAGCCAGTCGTCGATATAATTTAAGACACGAATGCCCCGTAACCGCAGCGGAGCTAGAGCAGCGTCCACAACTTTTGTGAACGTGCGGGGCGAGAGCGCCAGGCCGAAAGGAAGCACCCGATACTGGTACGCCTTTCCCCCAAAGGCGAACCTCAGGAACTTCCTGTGTTGCGGAAGGATGGAGACATGGAAGTATGCGTCCTTGAGGTCAACTGTGACAAACCAATCCTCGGATCTGACTTGCACTACGATCAGTTTGAGCGTTAGCATTTTGAACTTTAGACGCCTGACCGCACGATTCAAGGGACGTAAATCCAGAATGGGCCGCAACCCTCCATCCTTCTTCGGAACTATGAAGTACCGGCTGTAGAAGCCGGACTTGCTTTCTGCGAGGGGTACATACTCGATGGCCCCTTTCGCCAGCAAAGTGTCTACTTCTTGTTCCATGACCAGAGCTTGCTGAGGGCCTACCACTGACTGTAGGACCCCCGAGAACCGGGGTGGTGAAACCCCGAACTGAAGGGCATACCCTAAGGTCACCGTGCGCAGGACCCACTGAGAGAAACCGGGTAGCTGTGACCACGTGTCCTGGAATTCTACTAGGGGAACCAGCCTCCCGGGGCTGGTCTCTGGTATTACGAACATATCCACCACTGAGCCGGGGCTGATTCCGGAAACCCGGATGGATTGCTCTAGGACCCTCCTTAGAAGGGGTGGTTTTCCCATGGCGGGCTGACTCTGGAGCTGCACATGGGAGACACCACTTTGATGTGGCTTGGCGTCAGGGCCGCTTAGTCTTAGCTTTCTTGGCGTCCAGGACAACTCTCAAATCACCCTTTCTACCAGCAGACTGAACTTGTCGGCCCGACCTACCGGAGGCTACCGGAGGAAGATGGGTCGCGACACTTTGTTTCTGAGCGGCCCTGTACGAGGAGCTCTGAGACCGCGCTTGACTGACGGTTTCACGTGGAGGGCGGCGGGGAAGAACTTTACTGAACGCCGCCTGCTGCCTCCTGAAAATTGTCGACGATGCTTTTTACGGCATCGCCGAACAAGCCCGAAGGGGACAGAGGGGCGTCCGGCAAAACAAATTTGTCTTTGTCCTTTATAGAAGAAAAATTGAGCCAAAGGTGTCTCTCCATGGCCATCAGAGCTGCCATGGAGTGGCCGACAGAGTAGGCCGTCTCCCTAGTGGCCCGAAGAGACAGGTCCACGGTCCGGCGCAGCTCTCCCACTGCCTCTGGACCGATACCGCCGCCCTCGTTGAGGTCCCCAAGCAACTCAGCCTGATAGGCCTGCAGCAGTGCCGTAGTATGTAGGCACGTCGCAGCCTGACTCGAAGCTGAGTATGCTTTCCCCACCAGAGACGATGTGACGCGCATCGGCTTGGAGGGGAGCGCCGGAGCTTTAATGGAGGACGCAGATTGGGGAACGAGGTAACTCGCAAGAGCCTCGTCCACTTTCTGCATCCCCCCATAACAATGACCTTGAGCCCCTACGAGGTTGGTATACATTCCACTATTCGGTGTATGAACCTTTTCGGAGGCTGGCTTTCTCCAAGATCTAGATACCTCGGTATGTAAATCGGATAGAAAGGGCATAGCTCGGTGCGGGGGAATGACGCGAGCAGGCAGGTAACGCTCGTCTAAAATACTTTTCCTAGGACGAGCGCTCCTGGTCTCCGCCGGCCAATCAATCTCCAGACGAGAGACCGCTCGCGCCACAACCTCAACTAGCTCCTCAAAAGCCGGCGAGGAGGGTGGCAAAACCTCCTCGACCGGGTCAACACTAGCTAGATCCATCTCACTTCCTGAAGTTGATAAAGCTAGTGTTGGAGTCACAGCACGAACATCTCTCGGGGAGTGCTCGTGACTGGGACCCTGTTGATCTCGTGAGGGCTGAGGTAAGGAAGGACCCACCCCAGCTGCCTCAGCGAGATCCATCTGTGATCCCCAGGACTGGGAGCGCCGCAAAGCCTCGGCTGCTAAAGGTCCCGAACCGCGGGGAACACTAGCCTGAGCGGCCTCGTTATAGGCCGCCAGGCAGGAGCGGAGAGCATGCAAGGAAAACTTCTCGCAGTCTTTACAGCTGGCATTCTCAAGTGCCGACCGCACATGCTCCACTCCCAAACAGGTAACACACATAACATGTGTATCCTTGCCTGTTATGAAACGTGGGCAAGGATAAACACATGGTCTGAAACTCTGTTCACTCGCCACTCTTTTCACACTCATATTCTTGATTTTTAAACTGATCTTGATCTTAGTCTCAAAATCACTCTCACACAGACACAGCACGCTGAAGACATTCAGAGCTGACGCGTCCGGGTTTCAGACGCGCTTTTATGCTCTTCCTCGTGACGTCACCGGCACGTGCCGGCAGTGACGCATTCACACACGTTCGTCTCTCATTGGTTGCACAGATCTTCACGTGACCGAAGCAAGGCTACTTCCCCTAGCGCTTTGACGCAGCTCGAGTTCCCTGAAAGGGAACAAACATTACTTTGTTTATCTTCAGACAAAACAATGGATCTGCATATTTTTAGATGTTTCAAAGCAAATTTCTGTCAGTTAAAACAGATCAAACAAGCTTTTTAATCTGAAACTAGATTTAAGTGTCTGAAACTGAGCTTTAGTATATTGATATAAATATAATAAACAGGAACATATACAGTCGTTTCTTCACTAGATCAATTCAATCCCTGAATAATGATTCATTTTAAATAATTTTAACTAACCAGATCATATTCATTCAAATTTATGTAGAAAATATTCAAACTTTGTTACTGTAAATGTCTAGATTGGTAATATGTTTAATGAACCATATATTAAACAATTATTTTTTTTATTTTCTATTTAAAAGAATAACAGCACATTCATCTATTTGCCACTTCTATAAATCAGTGACATCATAAAACACACAAATCCTGTTTCTAAGTGTGGATATTCACAAAGACTTTCATTTTGGAAGAGTGTTTTAAAAAAAGGAGGGATGTCAAAGACATAGGGAAATTAAGAAAGAGAAGTGAGTTCTCCAGAAACTGTGTTTGATTTGACGGACAGCATAATCATTTTGAATTGAAGATCTAGTCTGAGTTTGTGCTGTGGAGAGTTTGAGAGTCTGAGAGTTTGAACTGTGTGTCTGTAATAAAGGGAAGAGCGTTTGTCTTCAGTGGAAGAGAAGAAACACTGGGAGTTTCTGCTCTGATGTTCAACAACATCCATATCCGGAAGAAATAGAGGGACATTCTTTGTTGTTGCTGTTGTTTTAAGTTTAGTCGCTCGTGTTAGTGATTTGTTCATTTTTTTCTTCTGTTATTCTTGATAAAATCCTTGTCGTTCTTGAAACTCAAACGGCTTCATGAGTCTTTGACTCTTTTTTTTTTTTTCTCCTGTTTTTATCTCCAGTCGTCCATAAATTACCATATTTAATAATTTATCTTTTGACGCTTTGCAGAATTTTCACTTAAAGGCTTTAAATATTTTATTTCTCTGTTTGATGAACACTTGCATGAACTCCTGACATGATAATTGAGTTTCCGCGAGTAATTGAATCGCATTACTGTGATTTATTTTATTTTATTGAAGGTCTGTTGCGTCTTACTGGAATGATCCTGATTTGTGTTTGAAAAGGGAAGATACTTCCTGTTTTGACAGGTTTATATTTGTTTGTTTCAGTTCATGTCAGTAAAGTGTTTGTAGATGCACTTGTGTGTGTGTGTGTGTGTGTGTGTGTGTGTGTGTGTGTGTGTGTGTGTGTGTGTGTGTGTGTGTGTGTGTGTGTGTGTGTGTGTGTGTGTGTGTGTGTGTAACAGCTATTGTAACACTCCTGTAAAAGGAGTGATATTAAATTAAATTATTCACAGGCGATGCTTCTTCAAGGTCGCTTTCTCGTGAATCAATACAACAGACACAAATTATATACAAACATTCAGTGTGAGATTTGACTGTTCATAGATTATATATTATATTCATACACAGACTGTCCTGTTAGATAGTCGACTAGACAGATGCAAAATCTCCCTTTAAACTGGTAGAAATTCATTTAAATTAGTCTTTGGACAGATTCCTAGTTCATTTATGTTTTTATATTAATAATTCAATGAATCACTTTTTCAATGTTTTATATTCTTACACTGAACAATAAAGTGATAATTATGTGTTTCTCCACAGATTTAATAACATCAGCAGGAAGAGAGAAGATGCTGTAAAGTTTCTGCTGAATCTGTTTGTTTCAGCGTCAAAGTTTGATGCAAATACAGAAGAAAATTACACTGAACTATTAACATCTGTGTGCAGCTACACAACTTTCCCCTATGATGATGATGAGGATTATTATACTGAGTATCAGAGTGATTTCCTGCTGGATCTGTGTTCACATGTGAAGAACTATGAGACTCAAACAGGCAGGAGTTTCCTTCCAGCATTACAGCCCATTTATCAGTCAGTTCCTGATGTCTGGTTCATAAACCTCTCAGAGATAAAGATCTCCATCCTCCTAGAAGTGCTGAAACTCCAGACAGAGAAGAAACCAGTAGAGCTGATGGACTGGACAGATGAAGAGAGTGAAGTGAGGGAATTCCTCCAGTGTCTGCCCTACATCTCACAGCTCAGGTCAGAGTTTATTGCATCTGTTTGTGGTTTATATAATGACAGTGTTGGGTATGGACGGTGCTCATGAATGATCGATCAGATTCATTCTTTGATTGAAAAAGTGATTCAACAGGATCGGCTCCGTAGAGTCTGTGAAAAAGACAGTTTAACACCCCTAAAACACAAAGCATCCTCCTGCACCCTCTCCCCCTCTGCATTCCACAGAGTCATAAAGCCCCATCTACACCTAGAGACCCAGAGACACTCATTTACACACCCACACACACATGCCAAGAACACAAAGACTGTGCCATGTGACTTTTAACTTAGTTACTTTCCATTTTTAGATGTGTTGTGTTTTACCTATATGTATGCATGCTTTTGTTATAACCATTTTAGATGTGTTTGATAATTTAGAAGCTTATAATCAGTAAATACTTGGGTAAAACCAAGTCAATCTTTACCTTGCCTTCATGCTAAGAGTTAATATAGCCATGAATGGTCTTGAAATCTTTGTCTTTCAATTTGCAGACCGTCTAGGTTTGTTTCACTGTGCTAGGATGCATCAGACTCTTTCTTTTATTCCAAAACCCAAAGGTCTGCATTCTCAAGTAGGCCATAAAACATGCTAATCACATGAGACTAAGACAAAAGGAAGTTTCCCGCTTCTCAGTTCCTTCACTCTGATTGGCTGTCCCAACTCTTAGAGGCGTGCTTTGTTTATTCCTTTATAAGCGCCCGTAGGCCAAGGATCACTCTCTTCCAGCCCCTTCTTCCTGTTCCTTTTCCTCCTCTTGCAACTCTTCTTGGATCCTCCTTCAGCGCCATTTTCCACAAAGGACATTACAAACAAAGAACCATAATTTGAACTTACCGCGGATCCCAACGGACCCGCCCAGCAAGACGCAAACCTCGGACCAGATCGGAATACGCACGCATTCCGACCAGCCACAGAAAGAAACATAAGCAAGTAGCCTACCCTCGTTAGAGAAGTTTTGAGTTTATACCAATAAGTTGGTCTGATTCCTTGCTTGTTCTCAAATAGGTTATTGTCTGTAATACTACCTTCCTTTGTCTCTCCTACTCTCCCTCTCTTATTCTCTCTTCTTCCATTTTTCAATTAATCTGTGTATGTTTGTCTATTGTTTGTTGATTATTAAAATATATATATTCACACGTGATTGCCTCTGAGTTGCTCAACCATAAGTCACTTTAATGGTGACCGATCCTTGTTACAAATTAATGGAAAGATCCTTCTTTGTGGCCAGAAGAAACCTTTCCTTTTTATAGAGTTTATAAGGTCAATATTTGCTGGACAAATTATCCGTCCTTTGAACTCTTTTCTAGAATTAAAGAAAATTCTACAAGCCGAATCAAGCCATAGATATTAATAATTGTTATAATCCGTTATAATTAACTGTTAATATCCAAATTCCCCTTTGTGCAGATGTATGTGTGTTTGATCATAAAACGATTAAACGCACACATAGATCCGCACCATTTCCCTTAGGCTTAGAATCGCTACAACAGCATTAGGTTTTAGTCAAATTTTGACACAAAACAATGGATCTGTGTATTTTAAGATATTTCATAGCAAGTTTCTGTCATTTAAAACAGGTCAAACAAGCATTATAAGCAGAATCTGAATGCTAGAATATTGTCATGTCAGGATAATTTGCCACAGGTTTATATTTCATAAATCCTGATCCTGTAGGAATGCTGAGCGGTTCATCCCGTCTCTATGTGAAGCGTTTGGATCCAGAGTGACGGCAGATCAGGTGACTCCTCTGCTCCAGGCTTTAGACTTCACTGTCACTCTGAGTGGGAAATTACCCAGCAGCAGCTGCAGATCTGTGGGGAGAGTTCTGGCCCGTTCACCCGCAAAACTCAACCTGACTCTGAAACCACAAGCCGTCTCTGTCAGAGGACTCAAACTGCTCTTCAAACACGTCACACACCTGCAGAAACTGAGGTTTGAGATCATTATCCTCATTATTATCATTTACATCATCACTAAATGAACATGTGAATGTTTCTCATGATCTCTGATTTTGTGTTTGTCAGTCTGGAGGATAAAATGTTGGTGAAGATGTTCAGAGCGCTGAGATCATTGAATGCTCCTTTTCCACTGAACACAGAGGAACTTTCACTGATCACAAAACACTCAAAGCAAAACCTCTCTCATATCCAGAGCAGCTTGACGTCTCTCCTGAGACTGTTGTCTGTTCAGTGTTTGGATCTGACTGAGTGTAAATCAGAGTCTCTGTCTCTCACGGCCCTGTTGAGTCTCCAGGAACCTCTGACTATCAGGTCTCTGTTCAGCACAGCCGCTCATTTCTGTGAGTGAATCCACCCGATTATCAAACTCACTCTCCTGTTCTGTGTGTGTGTGTGTGTGTGTGTGTGTGTGTGTTCAGGTTCTGTAAAGAGACTCTTCAGCTGCTGGTTTCACTGGTGTGTGAAGCTCAGGATGATGAACTGACGCGCTCTTTCCTAAAGAAGGTTTCTAAGGATCTGACTTCCTGCTCTCTGACCTGGGAAGAGATTCATTACCTGCTGCAACATCAGGCTCTCAATCTGAAGCTGAACTTTAGAAAGAGCAAAATCACGTGTGGAAACATCAGAGAACTTCTGCTGGCGTTAGACAGAATCCAGATGAAAAGGTAAAAGAATCTCAAGGATTGATTAGTTCAGTTTGTCAGAGCGTCGGTCAAAAAACCTGGAAGAGAATCAAGTCATGAATTTCCTCTGAGTTTGAAATCTTTTGTAAACTTAATTTTACTTGCTTTGAGTAAAATAATGTTTGTTGTTAAAACTTGAAAATATTTCACAACAATTAACATAGTCAAAATAAACTAAATTCTGTGCTTTAAAAGTTGCTACAAGAACTACAACAGTTGAAGCACAGTAAACTAACATTCAGTTGTAGTTCTTAGTTAAATTGTTGTTTAGTTATCAGATTTCCGCTGTAATTGCTAAAAGTGAAAGAGCCTTCACTACTGGAAATTTCGTTAAAGCATGTCTTGCAGTGGCTGCAGAAGCAGTTTGTCTGTCTCAGGTATGAATGTTCTCACAAATTAGCGTGTCAAGAAATACTGTTACCCGATGCATATGGCTCAAATGGACATGGCTCAAGACATCGGTGAGCAAATCAAGGCAAAGGCAAGTGTGTTCTATGCCTATTCAATAGATGACTTTGAGTTGTTTGCTCAACCCTTCACCATTAGTGGGATGCAGTCAGAGATGATCTTCAGATGTAACTAATTGAGCTTCAGTGTGATTCAGAACTGAAACACAAGTTCACATCCCTTCCCTTGACAGACTTCTACAAATGTGTCCCAGCAAACAGGTATCCAAAGATGTGTAAGCAGGCACAAGTGATGCTTCCTCTGTATGGCAGTACCTACCTCAGCGAGCAGACTTTCAGTCTGATGAACTTGAACAAGAGTAAACTAAGAAGCCAAATAACTGACTCTCACCTACATAACGTCTTTGTCTGTGAGTCAGATGCAGACCAATCTTGTAAAACTTCTGAAAAATAAGGACCAGCTTCATATCTCTCATTAGGTCACTGACATTATAACCACATGGTTTTATTAATGATTGTGTATTTGGCACTGAACTGTATTATACATTGAACACTTGGGGATTGTTGCCCATTTAATTGTTCATTAAAATAAATAGATAACAAATAAAAATGCATTAGATAATCATATTAAAGTTGTTTTATATTTATTTTAAATATTATGAAATAAATAAACCCATAGCAACTTTAATGTAATACAGTTTGATTTGATGCAAAATTTACTTTTGGCCCACGGCTCTCAATCAAGTTTGATTTTTGGCCCTTCATAGGAAAAAGTTTGGGCACCCCTGCTGTATATCATGATAAACAGCCGCGTTTATTGATGTCACTGAAGTTTCTTGATGTTTTTGTATTCTTTGAGTGCCTTTGATTCAAGTATATTTTACTGAATGATCTTATTCTCCACAGGTTGAGTCCCAGCTTTACTCTGTCCATCATTATGGAGATTTACGAGACTCGTTCTCCTCAGTATGTGTCCAGTCTGATGAGTTCAACCGGAAATGCCATCAGTCTGAATGGCAGAGTGCTGGACTCTGTTCACTGCGCTGCCCTGCGCTTCACTCTTGAGCACAGCGACACGCTCAAACTCAACCTGCTCTGGACCTCCATACCAGAGGAGGAGCTGGAGAGCTTTCTGCCTTTGCTCCGCAGAGTCACACAGCTCAGGTTCACTGGTTTAACTGCACTGATATCATCATTTCTCCAGAATCTCTGTGTTAACATTGTTTGTGTGTGTTAGTGTTGACAGGCTGCTGCTGCTGAAGCTGCTTCATTGCTGCAGTTCCTCTGATCTCCAGCAGGAATCAGCAGCTCTTCTGCTCGCCGCTCTTCACAACAGACTGGACTTCTCCTGCTGCTCCGCTCTGGATTTAACAGACACACGTGAAAATCAAGAACATTTGAAACTAACCGTTAAAGACTGTAGAAATATCTCATCTGTGCTTCAGAAAACCCAAAGTATTGTGAGGTTGATTTTACAGGACTGTGAGATCTCAGATTCGGCCCTGAATCAACTTTGGTCAATCCTGCCTCAAGTTCAGCTGAAGTGAGAAATCTGACAGATCCCTTTCATTATTTATATGACATTATGCATGAATTGATCTCCATATAAACTGTCTGTATATGATCCTCATGTTTGTGGTTGTTGTTCTTCCTCTCATCAGCTGCAGTAAAGCTCTGCTGCTGCAGTTTCTGGCTTGTATTAGTAAAGATGGATCTGAGAGACGCTGTTCGAGGAGGACTGAGGCTCTTTCACAGGCTTTGGGAGGAGAGATGGACCTCAGTCACACTCAGATGGACCAGAGCGCTTGTGAACATCTGGCGCTGTTTCTGGAATATTCTGAAGGGCTGAAAGAACTGGATCTCAGTCACTGCAAACTCACTGATCACTGCATGAAGCCGCTGATGCCACATCTGCACAAAACTCAGAGTCTGGAGTGAGTTACAGAGACACGGAGGAACAGAGAAACACACACACCTGTTTATTTCTGTGTTTGATTGTTTCTGTCTCGTTTCTTCTTATAGTCTGAGTCACAATAATGTCACAGATGAATCAGCAGAGAGAATCCACAGCGTCGTCTGCAGTCACAGCAACATTCAGACTGTCCGGTATGTGTGTGTGATCTGTGTTTTTATATTAATGTATGAGACGCTCAGAGGTTCAGTGTGAGTAGAGATTATGGTGAGAGTTTCTGGCTCGAGAAACTGGATTGAGAGTGAGAGTCCCTGCTGAAGGGTATTTTTGGATTATTTCTGCTTGTATGCGGTATTGCAGTCATTTGTGTATCTCTGTGTGTGTGTTTTTGTGTTTGTGTGTGTGTGTGTCTCTAAGAAGAAATCAATATACATTTTCTAATACAAACAGTATTACAGAGAGCATAAAGTGTTTAATAGGAAATTAAGTTATTAAATGTTATATATTATTTTCTCATTTGGTTTGCTAAAGTGTTTTCAAGTTGCATTTAATATTTTTTATCTAAATATTTAGGATAAATAGGTCTGCAGATTTAGCTTGCATTTCTAAATGATCCTGCAGGACATTTGCAATCAGCATCAAACTAACTTCACATTTGGCTTGACACACTTGGGTAACATGCAAATTAAATGAAAATATAATTATTATTAAAATGATTTTTTTGAACTAGTACAGTTCAGAGATGACAGTAACAGAATACACATTTACACTGAATATTAAAGTTATTATGTTATATATTAAACACCATAGAGTGTAAAACAGAGAACTTACTGTTTAAGTATAATCTACAATATATTGACTGTTTGCTGAAACTTGTTCAAACATTAATAAATTAATTACATAAAGACCTTCAGGAGGAATTGTTTGGTTTTATTACTATAGGTTTATTTACCTTCTATAGACTCACATCATTTATTAGCTAAACAGAGCATCTTTAGTGGTTTAACTAAAAAAAAACATGAATCATTTGATTTGTGTGTTATAAAGTCAGATCTGTTTTCTGTAATATGACTGAATGAATTAAAAAAGTAATAACAGTTTTAGATCCACATTGTTGTTGTAGAGCGACATAAGCAGTTTTTGAAGCATTTAAATGGTTAAGTCTGTATTTTTTAATATTTTTTAAATATAATACACTTGAATGATTCACTTCATGATAAATAACTTCAGATATTTTTTACGCATCAGATGACTTAATAATGTTATTGTGGTTCATTTTGTGTTTTCAGGCTGTTTGGAAACAGAATCAGAGACAGAAAGCAGTTCATCAGAGACGAGCGCTTTGAAATCTGGTGAAGATCCTCAACCGTAACCTGATGATTCAACATTAACAGGATTTTTATAAATCACTTCATTCATGATAAAACAAACTGACTGTTACTTTGCAAAGCACTGAACATTTGTGTGGTTTATTTTTATGATTATTTTGAAAGGAATGTATTTATATCTTTAATGTAGGCTGGTTCATTTGAACCAGAATGATTAAATTTAAATGTTTAAAATATTGCAGTAGAATAATATTGTGTTTAATGTATTTTGATAATAATGCAGATATTGCTCTTCTAGAGCTGATGTACAAAACAAACTGTCACATTATTTTCTTGTTATCTCTGTAAAGGTGCTTTGAAACAATATTATTAAAGCGCTATATAAATAAAGGTGACTTGACTTAATCTACATATTAGGCAAGAGTTATTTATAATGAATGTAGTTTTGGGTATTGACTGAATAACTGGCATTGAGTTCAAGAGATTGACGTTGTGTCTCTGTATTCTAGCCTGTATTTTCTCATTTATATTCCACATTGGATGAATGAGTCCACTATTTGAATAAACGTAAATATGATGTTAATAAACTGCAATGCTCACTTTTAATAATTATTTGAGCTGTAAGAAAGTTGTGTGTTTTGGTCATGTAGTAAGATGAACAGTTAGACCCAACCTGAGCAAACATTCATGCTGAACTTACTTCTGTTTCATCACATCCACATTTCATTGACTTTGCATTGATAAAATAGCAGTTGTTGAATTAGTGCTGGTCAGAGTAAGTCACACTGAGCAATGAGAAACTAAACTAAAAGAATATTCATTTCTCATTTTTAATCTTCCCTCCCTTTCTCTTATTATCAGTTTGAGCAAACATATGAATATGCTGATTGGCTGATTGATCAGGGTCGCAACCCGATATAACCCAAATAAATATGGGAATCAATAAATAAGCTTTTTTTTTCAATGGTATAAATCTTATTTTCACGATCGAAGTGATCTTGTTACATTAAAAAAGTTTTTTTCTTATTTTTTAAGATTTTGTCGATCAAAACATGATCGTGCGCCGCAATAATGTGATTTTTTTTTAGGATAAGCTAACTGCATCAATGTAAAAAAAAAAAAAAATCCGAAGAAAAAGAGCAATATTGGAACTGTCTACAAACTCGGGAGAGAGTCAGGCGTGTGATAAGCCATTCACAGACACAGAATAGCCTATTTCAAAGAATCATTCATTAAAGTATCAGAACAGCTCTTATCTGACTTCACAAACAAACATGAAATTACTCAGGAAAAAAATAAAGATATTAATTAAAATAATTAAAGAAATAATTAAAGAAAATTAAAGTCAACAAATTAGGGACATTAATTCAGCTCCAGCCTCTCGATCGCCTGTGATGCGTCAAAAGATTAAACGATATTGAGAAAATTGCATTGTTCTGCAGAAATCTGAACTCTGCTGGACCACAGGAAGAAATCATTGAACTGATACCGTTAAAAGACCAAACACGGGGTGAGGACATCTGCGAGGCTGTGGTGAATAGCTTAAAAGCAAAAGAAATAAACATTGCACACATGGTATCGGTGGCTCCTGATTAAGCACCGAGTGTGACAGGAGAACAAAAGGGGTTTGTAACTTTACTTCAAGTCGCTGGGAAAAAAGCTGCTGATGCTTCACTGCATCAAGAAGAACTAAGCGCTCAAGCATTTCCCCTGGATGAATGCACAGAGGTGATGAACATTGTAATTCAGATGATGAACAAAATAATGGCAAAAGGGTTAAACCACCGACAGTTCTGTTCATTATTACAAGAAGTGGACAGTGAATGTTCGGATCTCCTTCTGCAGATCAAAGTCAGTCTGTTCAGGGGAGAAAGTGCTGAAGCGGATTTCTGCGTGTCTGGAACACGTGAAAACTTTCCCGGAAAGCAAAGGACTCACCTATCCCAAACCGGATCAGCCAGATTGGCTGTAAAAACTGCACTTCGTGGTAGAAATCACTGCGCACTTCAACACGCTGAATAAAGGTCTTCAGGGAGAAGGAAACACACACACATGCTGGAGGAGGTTTGGTTCGTTTGAGCGCAAACTGACAGTGTTTGCCAGAGATGTACAGAGAGGTTTCTCATTTCCCTCTTTAAGAGAGGTCAAAGAAGCACACAATCAGATAAATTACAACTATTTACACCGTGCAATAATCGCAATACAAACTGCATTTGAGAAAAGATTCCGTGAGTTTAGAGAGGAAAAAACACATTAATGTTTGGGTCAATATATAATTGAGGGAGTTTTCATGTCCATGAGATTTATCTCGCAAACATGCTTATTAAATTTTTTTGTTAAAAGTCTTCAGTGTTCTTCATGATTTTGTCTTTGCAAATTCCATAGTTAATTATTGTGTAAATAATCATTTATTTATAAAAATGGTCTATAGATATCCCTAAAATATCAACTAAATAACAGTCCAAAATTAATTAAACGTATAGGTTTTGTCCGTAACATAGTTGACCAAATAATGAGTAAACGTCTTGTTTTTAAAACTAAATATCTGAAATCAATTATGCCTGAGCTTGGCAATGACTAAAAACAAAATATTTCAGGGATGATTTGTCAGGGAAGATAATAATATTTTGTAAATAAATATATTTTTCCTCAGAATTATTCAAACTCAAAATCTCCCACAATTACATATTGACCCATCTGTGTGATGAGTGGAGACACTTAACTGAAAACAAAAACAATACACTTGGACTCATATGCGTGATAGAGTCATTTCCATGGCCAGATTGGACAGATTTTATGTTTTTAAACACCATTTTAATATTATAAGAAACTGCCACATTATTCATGTCAGCTATTCTGACCATTGCATGGTCAAATGTTCAGTTTTTATTTATCTTTTAAAACCCAAAAGTGCTTATTGGCAATTCAACACTGCTTTACTGAGTGACAAACATTTTAAAGAATTGTTTATTTATTTTTGGGAAGATTTTAAAACTGAGAGAGGCCTCTATAATTCTGTACAGCAATGATGGGATGTAGGAAAAGCTCAAATTAAGCAGCTTTGTTTACAGTTTACTCGAAATATCACTACAGAGACTAATTTTAGGATGAGCATCTTGGAGGCTGAAATTTAAAAACTTCAAGAATTGGCAGAGTTGACAGGAACTACAGGGTTTTTAGATTCACTTTTAGATAAAAAAAAACACACACACACAATTGGCTGATATGCTTGGCTCTAGGACACAGGGGGCTTTGGTCAGGTCCAGATTTTTAAGCTTAGATCAAATGGATGCGTCCACTAAATACTTTTTTAATTTGGAAAAAAATAATGCAAACAATTTAGTTGCTTCTTCATTGTGGCACAAGTTTGCCTGTCTGGATCCCCCATTAACTTTGTTAAAGAAAATACAAGCGTTGCTAGTTGACTTCTTCTGGGATAAACTTCACTGGGTCCCACAGAGTGTTTTGTTTTTACCCAAGGAAGAAGGTGGTCAAGGATTAATACACCTGCAAAGCAGAATAGCCGCTTTTAGATTACAGTTTGTACAAAGGCTTTTAACTGTTTCTGATGTTTTTAACTGGAATGCTGTCGCAAGAGTGATTTTAAATAGTTTGGGTAGTTTTAATCTTGGAAGGACAATCTTTTTAATGGATCCATTGGATTTAAATTTTTCCATGTTACCAGTGTTTTCATTTTTCAAAAAAAGGAGGTCTCAGGATCACTTTACTGGCTATTGGAAGAACCATTAATCCATGGCAAGCGATTGGACCTAACCAGCAGTTTTTATTTTCCCGGACTCAAAAAAGTTCTTATGGACAGTAAAACTGTGACTCTCGGCCATCTGCTGCAAGTAGCTGGACTGGATTTTAAAAATGAAGCAGCAACTTCTCAATGTCTTGGGATCAAGTCTACACGTATCACAGCACAACTTCTTCAGAGATGGGATCTTCTTCTCTGAATGATCACGAGATAATTTTATTATTGGACTATAATAATGGACTGTGCAATCCAGACGTGGAAGAGCGGTTTCCAGATCTGGTGTTTTCTCTTAAATTGGACTGCTATGCTGGGTTTTATCTTGAAGAATTTGAGTTGCTAAGTGTTGATTTTATTTCTTGTGATAAAAAGGTTTTACATTGTACAATTGCTTTTAATAAGAAAATGTTAAACAACAAAGAAGACACACCTTGGCGTATATTTTTTAACTTGAATAACGACCAAAAACCAGAGTGGAGAGCTTTTTATAAACCACCGTTGAATAAGAAGACAGGAGATTTGCACTGGAGAGTTTCTTATGGTATTATTGCAGTCAATGCTTTTATTTCTGTTTTAAATCCTGGCAGCACAGACAGGGGCGTCACTAGGCCCTTTTTAGGGGGGCTTCAGCCCTAAACTTCTGCCCAGCCCCCCTAAAAAATATATTTGATTAATAAATTTTTGATCGCTTCAGTCCCCTTTAAAAAAAACTCATTTGAAACGGCGGCAAGCTGCGTCAAGTTTCGGCTCCTCCCCTTATCTGAGTCTGCTTGGTTTTAGCGCATTTTTCAATCTGCAGGGGCGCCGAGCAGAGTGAACATCAAGGTGTGTGTCGTGTGTGCGTGCATTTATTGATAGATTGCTAATGCTATGATATTACACCTGCATCGGTGCAGTTCTTTGTCATAAATGCATTGTAGTTTACATAATGTAATGTTACTGGAGTATTGGGAGCACACCGGACGGCTCGGTTTCTCATCCAAATACCAATACTTTTCGCTTCGTTCACCTTCAGCCCTTGGGTGATAGTTGTTTTTTATTCCTACAAAAATGAAGTGATTAACACCCATGAAAACATACTTTAGATTCAGAAAACGATCATGATTTATTTTAATTTACTTTTTACAATTATAGACATATTATAATGTATTTTTACATTACATTATGCAGCCATGCACAGAAATGACACACATTGTCTGAAAGCACTAGATGGCCCAGAGAGAGAATGTGGAGTTATTTTGTTTTGTATTATTAAATATAGTTTTGTATTAAGTAATAATGAATCGGGAGGAGTGTCATGATACATAAATTAGAGTAAGCTTAGAGTAAAGGGATTTTTGATTTTCTTGATTTATACTATTTATACTAGTTTTGTACTTGATTTATAGAAGTGGCAAATTGATAACATTCCCTATTTTCTAGTGGTCACATCCAATAATTATTTTTTTATTACAGTGTTGTATATGGCTCAGTCGGTACTCCTACTCCCATATATGAAATACAGGGAATACAATGGCATAGTGGATTGCAGTAAGGTTAGTAGCATACCACCCTACCTTAATAGTCAAATAATATTTTTTTAATCATACCCTTATTGGGGGCTGAGCCCCCCTAAAATCAAAATCCTAGAATCGCCCCTGAGCACAGATAAATGTTCTTTCTGTGATGAAAGAGAGACCATTTTTCATGCCTTTTTAAATTGTCATAGACAAAAAAAATTTGTTTGAAATAATGTTTTTTTTTAAAGTTTAATGAGGCTTTTTCAAAGACAATTTTTATTCTAGGGTACAAATATGTTGCAAAGAAAAAATCAATTGCAAAGAGTGTCAATTGCTCAATTTTGTGTTGGGACAAGCAAAAATGTCCATATATTTGAGCAAGAGAAAGAAAGTCGAACAAGATGTGATACAAAACACAGTTTCCTTGTTTTTTAACCTTGTACATTCTAAAATTTTAATTGATTTTTATTACTATAAATGCATTGACGATCTGCTGTCTTTTAAGAATATGTGGTGTTGTGAGGAGGCTCTGTATGCCGTTGTGGAAGAAGAACTAATTTTTACATGTTATTGATTTAAGTTGCTGTATAAAAGATGTGTGTTGTAATTTATTGATTATTTGTAAATAAAAGCTTTGTAAAGTAAAGTCTCTTTCTTCTCTCTCTCTTCTCTCTTCCCACTTGTTTTTAGGTTCACGATTGGCTGTCTCATACATCAATCATAATTTGCCCACGAGGGACAACCTTCCCCAAGAACCAATAGGAGCTCACTTCACCTGTAGAAAACCCGGAAGTGACGGGGGGGATACAGAGGCATTTTTTTTTCTCGTTTGGTTGAATTCTGATAATTTGTTTCTGGGTTTCACCGTTTGATGTTTTGTTGTTTTCGAAGATTTTGTTTTGATTACAATTTTGCTTTGACGGTGACTTGTTTATTCTTTCGGACTTGGAGCGATGGGATAGGGGAAGCATGTCGCGTGACATATAGTGCACGTAGGTTTTGAGACATACACATCAGGTAAGGTGCGGTTGCTCCGGCATCGGACGTTACTCGTCAATCTTCCTTTGCTAGGTTCGTACGGATCAATGCCCCGATTAGGCCTACCTTATCCTCGTATCTTTCGCGTACTATTTTCTCTAACCCCTCTCTGTACTTTCCTGACTTTGATGCCATTTCTACTTATGATTTGATTACGACATCTTTCAGCGTTATGCTTGGTAGGAAGCCTTCAACACGGCGAGCTTGCCCTAGAACAGTGGTCCCCAATCCCCGGTCCGCGGATGAAATGGTACAGGGCCGCGGTGCTTTTTTTTTTTTTAGGGTAGCGCGGGGCACAACGTAACACTTTTTGGCTTTAACCAAATAATGAACAAAGTAATTGGGTCAGACAAACCATATTTTTATACAAACAACATACAAGTCTCTCCTACAAATGAGCACTGTTTTCATGTTCGTTGGACCTACCGTTTGTGTGCAGGATCGTCAAAAGCGCAAGGAGTAAAATGTTACTTACCCCGTAGCGGGACTCGTTGTAACACCATGTTATCCAATGCATGTTCATTCGTAGATTTTTATTTGTTTAAAAAAGTTGCGTCCTGTTGATCATAAGCATAACTTATTAATTAAATATATATTTTTACATTTGTTATGCTTTGAACAATGTAATGACATGAAAAAAGTTTTAATATAAATGCAAAATATTTGATTATTGATGCAGCCTATTCAATATGGCTTAGTTGTTACACCGTGTTAAAACTAACCCCGCGGTGTCTTGTTTACCTCAGGACCGGCTAGCAGTCACTGTGTTTTTCACATCTTTCAAAATTGGTACCATCTTTTAGCCAAGAAGATGGTAATCATAACAATATAAGATTGGACTAACATACTTTCACACGTTCTTTGAAAATCGAAAAACATCTACTATAACAACAAATATTAACATGCTTTCAAAAGAGTTTCTCCTGTGGTTCTCATCCAAACTTCACTGAAATTTCTCGAAAGATGGCTGGAAGACGTGTGCAAACAGTGTGGTGAAAAGCCCGTTAGCACGTCAAATTTAAGCCCGTGCAACTATCTAAAAAGTCTGTGCTACTATTTACCCCGCGTTACTTTGTGCCCCGCGCTCCCCCTATAACTGTATCGTACCATTGTTTCAGGTTTAAAAGTTTGTTTGATCATTTCGATGAGACCTTTTCTCTTAAATGCACTCAGCGGTATAATTTTGTTAAATTCTTTTAGCTTAAGCAAAGAAAGAAATGTATGACACTAGAAAAGTAAAGATTGAACGAAATTTAAGTAGTGATTTGCACTTTTTTTTTTAACCAAGTGAACACCAGAATTGTAATAGATTTTCAGTATTAAGGCAATGGGCGTTTTTTGTGTGTCTTTAATTTTATGAGAGTTTATAGTTTGCATATATTTTAAGATTTTTTTTTGCTTGTTTCCTTTGTTTTTATTTGAGTATTTGATATTGATTTAAATGTATATATTTATTAAGTAGGATTTGATTGTATTAGTTTAGAATAACTGTAAAGAGATGTTAAAAATAAAATCACTCTTTGATCTTAATTAAAATCAAGAGACTTTGAAATGCAAGGTGTAGATAGTCAATAGACTCCTCCTTTAAGAGAAAACGAAAGTAAACGCGCCACGACTGTTTGCGCGGTTTTCTGCGACGCGCCATCAAATGTAACTGTATTTTTGTTTGTCTGTTCAGGTCCTTTGTGTCTGACATTATCATCTTATCAAAGATTCGTTTGGATTTCGATATATTCGACATGTTTCGTCGTAACTGCTTGTTAAGAAGTCTCCGATAACGACGGTTTACAAGAATCACTGAAGAACAGCAAAACGGATGTAGCTGGTAATTCATTCTGATGTTTTTTTTACTTTATGCAAATTCATTATATCAGTTATGAGAAAGTATGATTATTGTTGTGTAACTGATTGTTCCTTCAATACTGAATTGTTTCATGAATACATTATTTACAAACGCAGCTTTACTCGTTTAAGTTGGCACCATATAAAACGAAATAATCTCCGAAACTGTCATTCGTTTGTGCTGTTTTGATGCTGTAGAAAGAAATACGATCTAGAAAGAATAAATTATTCCATTCTTTAGACATTACACAACCTCTGGAGGAGCAGTGATGTAACGCAACCTTTTTTTTTCTTCTTCGCTTCAAAACGTCAGCAAAATAGTCTCGTTTTTGCTGTTTCGGTTTTAAAATATTAAAAAATAAAATAGATAAGCAAAGTTCTTGAACTTTGAAGTTGGCTTGATAAACCCAGACTAGAAAGTTTTAAGTTAGGGTTCCGTTGCTAAATTATAAATAAATTCTAATGTCGCTAGCATGATTTAGCATGTTTGTGACTACTCAATCTGGAAATACATTTGGTACTGCACATGTGCTCAACTTATGCTTCCTGTCATTTTATGACAACTACTTCACTGTCACGATTTGTACTGTGCATGTGCAAAATGTATTGATATATTATGGGTGAAAATAAAGAAATAGTTTTTCTATAATCAGTTTTTTTTATTCATTTACAGACAAGTACGTTGTAAACCGTACAAGACAAATATAAGGCATTGTAATACATTTCAGAGTATATAAAATAGAGTAAAAACAATAGCTAAAATATAAAATGAACATGCATATAAAGAAAATGAAGTATATGTATATATGTATATATATATCTTAATATTTCATTTATATATATATATAAATGAAATATTAAGATGCTACATGAATTTGAAAAGCTTTAAAATTTGTATTAAAATTAACTAATTTATGACGTTTTGTAACACCAACCTCAATATATTTTGAAACTTTCAAACATGCAACTGTCCTAATATCATTTATTTTTTTTAAATCATTGTTTTTCATTATTAATATTCTCTGAATTGTATTACAATGCCTTCTACTTTTTGCAATGTATTTGTAATGTACAAAGATTTATTCTTATAACATCCATAATATGTTACTATCTATCATGTGATGTCACTATGAATCGTGCATATGCTCAGTACGTATAGGGACAGTGACGCAGTTGTTGTAAAAATGACCAGAAGTGTTTTCTTGAGTTTTCACACATACAAAATTGTTTAAATTACCATTTTAAATAATAACATGCAGCTTTGCATTAATTAGCATGTTGCTAACATGATTTAGCATTAATTAGCTTGTTAGCATGATTTAATATTGCCAGCATTGACTTAGCTTGTGGCTAACATGATTTATCATCTTTCTGGCATGTCTTAAGATAGCTGCTGGGCTACATGGATACATAGTGGATGAAGCTGAGATACTCTATTAGAGTTCATGTATATAAGTTTTGACTTGCTCAGAAAATTGATTTTTAATCTTCCCTTTTTTTGGAAAACCAGATCAGTCAGAAAAAAGTAGCAACTAGAGTCAGAATAGGTCTGAAGTTTGATGATTGAGTTTGATGATCGAGTTTGGTGTTTGTGGCTTGAAAGCTCTAGGAGGAGATGCCTTTTAAAATTTTGAGATGATGATGATAATAAGACTGTACATTTCCTGACGAATTAGCACTTAGCTATTCACTGCTAGCATGTTGGAAGTCCTTCTTGATAGCATGAGTCAATAGAGCAAACCCATGTCTCTATGATGTTCTGATACAGAGACATATGTCTGGCTAAACGGTTACTAGGGTGCTCTGTTTGGTTACTAGGAAATGGCTTGGCAGCTGCCAATGATGTTAATTAAAAGCTGCTTGTCAGAGGTGTTGTGGTTGGTTTATATCAAACATACTATGACATTCAGACATGAAGATATCTCGCTTTGCATTTGGTTACTTGGGTGCTCGACAGTGGTTGCTAGGGCATAGCTAGGAAGTGTTGAAGACATTTGTGATTGGCAGTTTTCTGCTCCGAGTCAAACGAGCCCAACCTCAAGTTTGAGATGACTTTTCTATCCAGAGATAGAAGTTGATCTATTTGACTGGACGTCTATGGAAGTGTTTTCCAACCTTTATTGAGCCAAGCTAAAAAAAATTTCATTGAAAAGAAATATAAATAATCACATGGCACACCACCAACTGAATAAAAAAAAGAAACTCTGTAGCCTATATTAACAATATACAGTCATTCTTATCAAAGTGTCTTGAATGGGAATCAAATAAACACAATGAAAGTATTTTTATTATTATTATTTTTTTAGCCCAGTTACCACTGCACATCTGACGATCTCTCATGGCACACTAGTGTTCTGCGGCACACTGGTTGAAAAACACTGGCCTATGGGATCGGTTGCTAAGTTGCTCTAAATGGTTGCTAGGGCGTGGCTTGATAGGTTCACAGTGATCCTGAGACACTCATTGGTCATCTGAGTAAAATGAGCTCTACCTCTTGCGTCTAAGATAATGTGATGCAGAGTTTTGTTCAATGCAATTTACCATGGTAGCAAAAACGTGATACGTTTTTGCTACTATGGTATGGTACGATGCCGTTTCATGGGCCAAGCCTTCGCCATAGTATCTATATGGGAAAATTTGGAGAAGCTCTTGAACCCCAGGGGTAAAACTTATACCCCAGTGTGTGGTATGATTTTACAGAGCCTGCCAGCCTCTTCAAATGTGACCCACATGTTTCTAAGAAATCCTCGTTCAGAGTTATTTTTGGCCGAAGTTTGTTCCAATGCAAAGTCTGTTTTTTGTTTTTGTTTGTTTTTTTCTTCTTCAGCTACTTTTCCGCCCCTGGGGCAAGCAGAAGATTTAGCACACCTCTCCTCAATAGGCCGCATGTTTTTATGCCTTATTCATGGGTCTAGGACAAAATGGGTAGCGTGCCAAACTTTTGTCCAGAAGAAGCATTTTGATATAACAAAATATACAAGGTGTAGTTAAAAAAAAAAAAAAAAAAAATATATATATATATATATATATATATTTGTAGGGGAATTTACAGTTAAGACCCGAGGACCAGATATGTTGAATGAAGACCAGGAGTCAGAAGTGCAGTCAATAGAAGAAATTTTAGTGGAGTTTAGTTTGCAGTTTCATCAGCAGAAGCCAGCTTCAGGTCTCACAAGGAGTTCGTAGGCCGCCCCACTTACAATAACATTGTTACAGCAATTATACTCTAACAGAGGGTGCTAACTACGTCAATGATGACGTTTAAATGATCCTGATTGGCTAAGAAAGAAAGAAAAAAAGGAAAAACAAAACTAGTAATTTTCCACACAAGTGCAGACAGTCTGAAGCTTATCTTCGTTGATCACATGGTTGACGGGTTCGTGACGTGGCTTGTCGAGAACAACAAGTTTTATGGTGCCAGCTAATCACCTCACCAATACAGACCATATTAACACACACACACATACAGCTTCTCCAAGGCTGAACTCGGCTCAGGCTCCAACTCTCAACAGAAACATTCTGATAACATTCTCTATCTGTTGAGAAGTGCTGACAATATTCATCCTTACTCGATGGAAAAATACAGAAGAGTAAAGAAAGGTTTTAACTAATAAAAATCTCTAACTTGATTATAAATCATTCAAATAAGAAAGGGAAAAGAACATATGAAAAATAAAACAAGAAACATATAAAAATTAAGACAAAGAAAAGAATATAGGTACAAATAAGAAAAATGAAAGAATATATTTACAAGCGGCAATGGATTTCCAAATCGTATCCTTCAGTCCCCCCTTATAAGGCCAAATGTGTAGTGAAACAACACATCATGGCTATCAATTAATGCCGCTACAAATTGATATATTCACCCTTGCTCTAATTCCGGTTAAAATTGTATAAATCAAAATATGTTTTCCCTTCACAGACTTAACTGGAACAGAATATCTTACAGAGCACAGAGTGTGTTATTGACCTTCAAAACAAAAGACATGGTTGTATAAACATCTTATGCTGTTAGTATGAATCTTGGCTATTTTAGTTTATAATCAAATTAAATGGATTTAAAAATTAAATACATTTTTATTCTCTAGAAGCCGAAATAAATGGGAAAATAGTTTTACATCCCCAACAAAATCCCCACACCAGGTATTAGGTTAAAAGTGTCACGTCTACTGGTATAATCACCCATCATTGCATGAAAATATCAAGATATACACTGTTGTTGTTGTTGTAAATAAACCAAAAACAAAACCATTTCCAATTCATTGTAGAATACATGAAATAAGAGGGTAAATCTATTTCACTACACCAATTAAAATCAAAGGTGGTCTAAATAAAAATAAACAATGAAAGAATAAATAAATCCCATAATAATCCGTCTTAAGCTTTGAGTTTCTACTGAAAGTGTCATTCATTTAACAGGCAAATAGCATGTACCATCTTAATTGCAGAACATCTTGAAATTTTCTTTTTCAAAAACAGAAATAAAAAATGAAACAAATTCAAATAATCATTTCAATAATTATTTCCACTGAAACAAAATAATTTCACAGTATTCAAACCATGTTAACATTCCAAAATTCAAAATCAAATAATAATGATTTCCTTTAAAGTCAATTTTGTTCTCAGTATCTCAGTTTGTTAAACCTGCTTATGCGTTATGACCAAAATCTAAACCCTTTCATTGTCATTTGGCTCATCAGATACCATTAGGTTTGTTATCTTTCAAATGTGTTATAAGTTGAACAAGAACTGTCAGATTTTCATAATATATTAATTTAAAAGTATTCTTAAATTGATCCAAATTCATATCTGAATTTTCTGTTCATAACATTCATTTTATTTATTTTCTTTTTAATTACTTGTCAAGGTATTTCTCTATCAAATGTTTAGACTTTCTGATCCCACAAATATTATCAGCATTGCCTCAAAAACAAAAATATGATATTAACTCAACTCAACCTTATTTATAAAGCACTTTCAACACCACTATGTGGAAACCAAAGTGCTAACCAAATAAAATTAATGAAAGCATAAATAAAGCATAATACACACTAACAAACGGCAGATTTCAAAATACTTTCAAATGCTATTGAAAACAGATGAGTTTTTAGCACACTATGAAATAAACCGAGAGTAGAAGAAGATTTATCAGAGAGAGATAGTCTTAGAGCTGCAACAGAGAAGGCCCAATCACCTTTGCATTTTAGGCGAGATCAAGGAATCATTAGTTGTAATTGATCTTTTGAACACAGGGACCTATTTGAGTGATGCAGAATGATTAGATCTGAAATATTCTCTGGTTCTAACCCATGTAAAGCTTTAAAAACATATAGCAACACTTTATAATGAATTCTGAAACGTATAGGAAGCCATTGTTGTTAGATAAGCACTGGAATGTGTTCTCTCTCTTCGTAGTTAGAAACCTAGCAGCTGAATTCTGAACGAGCTGCAGGAGAGAGAGAGACCTGACTCACACCCAGATACAGTATAGTAATTCAAACAAAATAGCATAAAGGCACGCACAATTTTCTCCATGTCATAAAAACAGAGGATAGACTTCAACTTAGATATAGAGCTAAGATGATAAAACTATTTTTAACAATGCATTCATTTGGTGATCAAATTTGAGCTCAGAGTCAAAAATGCCTCCTAGGTTTTTCAAACTATAAAGATTTTTCCCTGAAAGTAATCCCGGGCAGTCAATGACATCACAAAGACATCCCTTATTACCAAATAAAATAGACTCAGACTCATTCATCTGGAGAAAATTGTTAGCCAGCACTTAACGTTATCTAAACATTCAAACAAAGATTGAATGGATACTTGATGATAAATGTGAGAGTCATTAGCATACAAATTATAATGAATGATATATTTTTCAAAATCACTCCCAAAGGGAGCATATAGAGGGAGAACAAAACTGGCCCCAAATTGAGCCATGAGGGACCCCATACAAGAGAGGGGTAACGGATGAAAAGAAAGTCCCAGGATTGACTAAAATAAGTCCTATCTTTTAGATATGAGTAAAATCATTCCAGGGCTAAACCCTCAATGCCAACCACATCTCAAAGACAATCAATGAAAATCTTATGATCAACGGTATCAAATGATACAGTAAGATTTAACAGTAATGAAAAACAACTCGTGTGTTGGGCTAGAAACATACTGTAAAAAATCAAAAGGCTCTAATCAAGGTACAAAATCTTTCACCAAGTGCTTTAAAGGACCACAAACATGTATGTTGAAGTCTCTCAAAATTAAAAATATTGTCAAAAGAAGGGACCATCCCAATATAAGTTCAGAGAACTCATGTATAAAATCCCCATTCCTGTTTGGAGGTCTATATATTAGGGCAGATAACAGATTTAGACGAATTCAATATTATTAACTGAGTTTCAAACCTTCTAATTACTCAGTAAGTAAACGTTCTGCCCTTGAATTTATCTTTTAAAAAAATTACTTGTGCTTTAATCCCTAAGTCACACAGACAGTCTCATAGCTGCTGTTTCATTAACCCTTTGTATGAATGGCTGATCTAATGTCATGCATCCTCTTAATGGATGAAAATCAATACAAACTTTTTATAAGTTAATTTCACTCCTTTGATCGCCCACCAGCCTTCATAAATGTGAGGGTGCTCTCTGGATAATTTGGAGGGTGACTTTAGCCAATATGTCACACTATCTCTGCCGTCAAGTCTATAACGTTTACATGTAATATTCGGATCACACTTAGTTGACAGTATTTAAATTTAGACCCTCAGTTGAATTTAGACAAGGGTTTTAAACCCATAATGGACGGCAATCTTCAGCTTCACAATTTCAATTTACACAATTATTTAAACTAATCCAGAGAATAACTTGAAATTAACATCATAAATGACAAAATTAGTCATATTTACCACTAGCAGACCGAGCTGGATATTCAGTCCATTTAAAGCTCGTCCCATGTTTTGTATCGTCGTTTCATCAGATCCCATCAGAATTATCGGCTTCTGTATAGATTGTCAATTCACTTAACCCATCTGCAATGATCAAACTATCATTCCAGAGGTTAATGACACATATTCACACTATGGGGACATACAAAACTCACACACACTCAGACATGAATACAAATCGCTCATATTCAAGGTTTACTTCTGGTATTTATTCTACAAAGATTTAAGCTTTAAAATCTTCTCTAGGTTTAACTTTTATTCAGTTTAAAAGCATGTCTGTTTATACTTGTTTTTAGAAAAGTTTGCTAGGTTGTTTTAGTTCCTTTATCATTTTGATAACAGAGTGCCATCCGTGTCTCCACTCACAATCTCTCTCTCAGCCAGAAGTTTTCCTCAGCAGTCTAAGACTGTAACTTTTTGGCAGAATGCAATAGTAAATTATTTGCCATTTAGAAACCATAATCATTCACAAATTTCTTAAATGTAAATATTTAACTCTCAATTAGACCCATTTTGATAAAGTATGCTAGGAGCATTACTAAGTTTACTTTGTTAAAAATTCACTTAACCTTTGTTATCCAGACCATCTTTAATCTGTAAAAACACTCTTCATCTTTAGTCACCACCATGTCTAACGACCTGCAGGAGTGAAAACTATGATAGAGACATATTAGTTCAGTTTCACTATTAATTTTCAGTTCTTTCCCATAAGCCAACAAAAAAAATTATGTTAAAAAAAATTATGTTCTTGATATTATAAAGTTTTGATATGGTCTCCACAACAACTGAAGGTCAGTCACATCATGTTCTCAGCCAGCTCTTGAAAGCACATTCCCATTATCTCTTTATAAACAACCTCTTCAGGGTCTCCCCCTGGCATCTTCTACAAGTTGGGGACACTTGTCAAGGAATGCGGTTGCAGTGACCTGGTATGGAGGAACTCAGTTTTGGGGCAGACTTCTGCAATTTAACAGGTCCCCCCTCTGAAGGATGCTACTAGCCAACCACAGACATCCTCTCAACTCTCATCCAGTTGTCACAGAAAACATCTCCCTTCCCCTGTTTTTGGGTAGATGCCCAGGAGCGGCGGCGAACCTCTGCCTTAGGTTGTCCCTCTACGTGGCCATTAGGGGATCTTACCCGTCTTTGGCATTCGCCCTCGTGCTCACTGTTTAACCTTTTCATTCCCCTTGTGGATCTTCGAGTTTTCTTCAGGTTCAGGTATTCTCTGGAGCTTAGGGAAGGTGCATTCAAGAACCACCAGAGTTATTTCGACTGCCTGATAGTGTTCAAAACAGGGAGACCAGTTAATAACAGCAGTATGTTATCAGTAAAACCCATTAACATATTCAAAACAACAGCATAGCTTATTATCTGTGTTTAATCTCAGCATCGCTATCACCATTGTCTACTCCATCAGCCTTGTACCATGGTGGAGACTAAGATGAGACAAAAACAAAAATTACTGGTCATAACAATTTAATCAAACAATTTAATCTCCCTTTTATAATCAGGTCTTAATTTTTATTTAACTTATTTAAATTTATTTTAAAACTCCTCTAAAGGCATTTGTTGAAACTTTTAACAACAAATTTAATGTGCATAATCATAAATGTGGAACTTTTAAAAGTTTTGAACTGCCTGTAACAGGATTTCCTTTAACTTCTCTGTGTCTATGATTTTCACTGGAACACTTCCTGTAAATTGTTTATCACTGATGGCACAGACTGAGATAACAGCAGTTAGCTGACTTTGAATGAGAGAGAGAGAAACTCTGGACTGGATTCAAGGATTGGAACACTGCATTTTTGTAAACATTTAACATTTATCTACTTTATTGTGACTCTGGCCTGTTTCAGAAATCTTTGCCCAAAAATAAATTTTCAAAGAATTATAATTTTTATAGTTGTCTTTTTGCGAGTTACATATTACTGAAACTCCCATCTTTTGAAGTCATTGTCTGTAATTTGACGCAATTTAACTCGTCCATTCACTATAAAACTTCTCATTACAAATCTTTCTTTCAAAAGAATTCCTTAAGACTTTAATCTATTTTTGTTCTTTTCCAGACGAAAACGTTAATGTTGGTATATTAGACACTGATCTTCTTTTCAAATCTAAACACCAGAAATATGTCACTTTATCACATCTAGCAGACATTTATATCGTTCAAGCTCTTTCTTTGCTCATAACTTTCCAATCAAATTAAAACTAGGAGCATTTTCTTACTGAACTCTGAAATTTTGCTTTTGATGAGCAGAGCTGTGTACAGCCTTTAATATCTTCTCTTCCCCGTTTCGTTATTTTATCATGTCTTCCAACCTTATTTTTCAATCAGAATTAAAAACCCAGACTGACCAAATTTTTCTTTGAGAAGCGGAGCTGTTACAGCATTAAATCTCTTCTCTGTTTCATTATTTTATCATGGTTTCCAACCTTGTTTTTACACTCAGAATTAAAAACACAGACTTCTAGCAGACATTTTCCTACTGAGCTCTGAAAATTCACTTTGAGAAGCAGCGCTGTTTACAGCATTTTAATCTCTTCTGTTTCATTATTTTATCATGACTTCCAACCTTGTTTTTACACTCAGAATTAAAAACACAGACTAACCATTTTCCTCCTGAGCTCTGAAAATTCACTTTGAGAAGCAGCGCTGTTTACAGCATTTTCTCTTCTGCTTACTTAACTAATCAGTAATAATCAGACTACTCAGTTATTGTTAGCCATATTTTAGTCAAAGTTAATACTCACCTGAAGTCATGGTAGGAAGAGATGGAGGCGGCGATCTTTGAATAACACAGCTGTGGCTTCTGCGTGATGAAACTACAAAGTATACTTACAAAAACACCAAGTCACATATCCTGATCCAAACCAATTCGGGTCACAAAATTTTCTCGTAAAATTTACTTTTGCAGGAATCGTTCCAGATGCATCCCTGGCAAACAAGTTAGCCCTATATTTATTTCTTATTATTTATTTTATAACTAACTAATGCTTTAGTCCCTAACTGCCTGATTCACTAAATTCGGGGTACCCCTATCTGAAGTGGAAGTGATCAAGTCAGGTTCACAGTGACACGGACCTGTGGAACCTGGAATCTCCTTGTGAGATTCTTCTGGATTCTAACCAGCGTTCCTATCCAGTGTTCTATACACTTTCCCTTAAAGACTTCCCCAAATCCTTTTAAAGTGTATTAATGCGATGCCTTCCGGTTACGGCGTCCCTGGCATTTAACCAGTCCCATACGGATCCCAGCGAGTATTACACCATCAAAACCGAATGATCATAAAGCTGGTATAATTATTTGTACCTCCATTCTGGTTTTAAGCAGTTTCGGTACTCCCCACTCACTTCTGAGTGGAGCTCTCCCGATCCCCTGTCCAGTCACTTCCACTCAGACAGCCCTAACACTTTCTACCTTGTTTGTTGTTCGACCAGGGATGTCATCGAAGAATGAATTGCCCGCACTCTCCACCATTAACTGTAGGGGAATTTACAGTTAAGACCCGAGGACCAGATATGTTGAATGAAGACCAGGAGTCAGAAGTGCAGTCAATAGAAGAAATTTTAGTGGAGTTTAGTTTGCAGTTTCATCAGCAGAAGCCAGCTTCAGGTCTCACAAGGAGTTCGTAGGCCGCCCCACTTACAATAACATTGTTACAGCAATTATACTCTAACAGAGGGTGCTAACTACGTCAATGATGACGTTTAAATGATCCTGATTGGCTAAGAAAGAAAGAAAAAAAGGAAAAACAAAACTAGTAATTTTCCACACAAGTGCAGACAGTCTGAAGCTTATCTTCGTTGATCACATGGTTGACGGGTTCGTGACGTGGCTTGTCGAGAACAACAAGTTTTATGGTGCCAGCTAATCACCTCACCAATACAGACCATATTAACACACACACACATACAGCTTCTCCAAGGCTGAACTCGGCTCAGGCTCCAACTCTCAACAGAAACATTCTGATAACATTCTCTATCTGTTGAGAAGTGCTGACAATATTCATCCTTACTCGATGGAAAAATACAGAAGAGTAAAGAAAGGTTTTAACTAATAAAAATCTCTAACTTGATTATAAATCATTCAAATAAGAAAGGGAAAAGAACATATGAAAAATAAAACAAGAAACATATGAAAATTAAGACAAAGAAAAGAATATAGGTACAAATAAGAAAAATGAAAGAATATATTTACAAGCGGCAATGGATTTCCAAATCGTATCCTTCAGTATGTGTGTATATATATATATATATATATATATATATATATATATATATATATATATATATATATATATATATATATATATATATATATATATATATATATATAAACATTGTTACGACTCCTTAAAGATGTTAGTCTAGGAGGAAAATAGGAGCGTAACACAGAAATATAAATGAATGAAAATCGCGCTATTCTAAGTATGTAAGAATGTATTGTCTGAAACTTCGTGGAGCCATGAATGAAAGAGAGTCAAAGTGAAATTAAAGATGGATTTTGTATTAGAGGTTACAACCACCACAACGTACAGGGAAACAATTGGATAACAAAACATTTAAAGACCTTAAACATAAATAGAATATATTAGGAGACAAATAAGCGGAGAGCTAAATCAAAGAAATAAATAAAACCAAAACATCTACTAACTACAAACAAAAATATTTCTAATCTAAAAAGAAACAAACAAATCTTCGGCGCAACGCCGGCTAACTACTCTAACTAAGAAAACCAAAATTACAATATAGCTCCCGCTTCTAAACTGATGGATCTAAACAAACAAAAACCTGCGTGTGGCAATGTATGTCACGTGACCTGATAACCTCGTCTCCTTAAATCAGATGTGATAAACTCTAAGGTATACGAAGGTAAACAGTATATCAAATGACATAAACAGATATAACTCAAAACACTCCATTCACGGACGAAACAAACAGCTAGCAGCAAACAGGCAAAGAGCAACGCCGAAATGACGCGCTGCCGTTACTCGTCACTTCCGGATCTTTATGGTCCATTGGTTCCTTTAGAAGAGGCGTGACTTCATTAACCCTGATTGACGGCAGGGAGCTGTTCAATCACGGGACCTGAGAGGTGTAAGAGCAAGATAAACAAAAGGGGTGGACAGAAAACAAACACTACGAACACTCTGGAACGTAACACCCACACCCTTAAAATCAAACATATATGTTTGTCAAAACTCAGCAGTCTTTAGACTCGAGACAGAGCATCTGCCACCAAATTATCTCAACCTCTTTTATACCTGATTTCAAGATTGTAGTCCTGAATAATGAGGAACCATCTCATCAACCTCTGGTTTTGGTTGCGCATGCGCGAGATAAAAGTCAGTGGGTTATGATCGGTGTAAACCACTACTGGAAGAGCAGAAGAACCAACATACACTTTGAAATGTTGTAATGCTAACAAGATAGCCAAAGCTTCCTTCTCAATGGTGGAATAATTACGTTGACTTTTACTGAACTTTTTAGAGAAGTAGCAAATCGGATGATTGATTCCATCCTCCTCCTGTAAAAGAACGGCACCCGCTCCCATTTCACTCGCATCAACCTCTAACTTAAACGGTGTGGAAAAATTAGGAGCGGATAAAACTGGCTCACTACACATCAAAGTCTTAATGTTGTCGAAAGCTGTTTGACAGTCGAATGACCACACAAAAGCTTCTAAAGGGCTAAGTAGGATAGTTAACGGAGCCGCCACAGAGGAAAAATTACGGCAAAAACACCGATAGTAACCGGCCATGCCCAGAAACCTACGCAACTCACGTCTGGTTTTTGGAACTGGAAATTCACTGATTGCCATAATTTTCGCATTAACTGGTCGTACTTGTCCTTGTCCTACTTGTTTACCTAAATAGGTCACCGTTGCTTTGCCGATCTCGCATTTGGCAAGATTTAAAGTCAAGTTAGCTTTCTCTAAACATTTAAAAACAGTACCTAACTGTGACACATGTTCAGACCAACTCTGAGAATGAACGATCAAGTCATCAAGATAGGCATTACAATTGGGAACGTCGGCAAGCACTAGATTGACCAACCTCTGAAATGTAGCAGCAGCATTTCGCAAACCAAATGCCATTACATTGTATTGTAAAAAACAATCCGGAGTGACGAAAGCTGAAATCTCAGAAGCTGTCGCTGTTAAAGGAACTTGCCAATACCCTTTAAGGAGATCTAATTTACTGACAAATTTGGCTGCCCCTATACTGTCGACGCAATCTTCCATTCTTGGCATGGGAAAACAATCGGGTATCGTTACTGCATTAACGCGACGGTAGTTAGTACAGAAGCGTTTAGTACCATCTGCTTTCTGTACTAATAAGCATGGTGAGCTCCATGGACTAATACTTGGTTTTGCCAACCCTCTCTCCAACAAATACTGAGTTTCTTGTTTCATCAAGGTTCTTTTAACAGCATTAACTCTATATGGATGTTGTTTAATAGGTAATGCGTTACTCACTTTAATGTCATGTTGTAAAACATTAGTGAGAGTGGGAGAATCACCCAAGATGGAAGGAAATTTGTTGAGCAACTCAACAATATCCTGTCCTTGATCAATATCAAGATGAGCTAAAAAATCTGGCAAATTTGCAAGGGTTTCAGAGTTTGATAACCTAGCTGTTAACAATGTTGCGTCAGATTCCAACAAACCCTCCAGGTCAACCTCCTGTTGTTCCTCAATATAACTAGTCTCACTCACAACTCCAACTGGAAATACAACCTCATTTTTTTTCTCAGTAAGAGGAGAATCTAAGGCATCCCTAGCATTGTAAACCTTTAGGTTATCAAACTCTGAAACCCTTGCAAATTTGCCAGGCAAATATATATACATACATACATACATACACATATACATATACATATACATATACATATATACATACTAGACAAATTCTAGCTTACAAATAAGATTTTTTTTTTTTTGGGTAAGTGTAGTGGATTTGAAGAACATTCAATTTCCGATAATATTTATTTTTATTCTTCAAGTTGTAAGTTGCTTTGGATAAAAGCGTCTGCTAAATGAATAAACATAAATGTAATATGTTTGCATTTAAAGGACTTAACATATTATTAACACTTTTGTTTCCATATACCAAAAGGCGAGACCAGATGAGGCACCGTCTCCAGCACAGTTATTCCTGTCTGTCAAGAGTGATCATTCAATGGATCGACCCATTGTGTCCAACAGTGGAACGCAAAGTTCCATGGGAGAGAAGTATGAGAATGTTACCTTCTCAGGAGGTTGAAGATATTGTGCTTATTGATTAATAAACAGAACAATTTATTAGCTACAAAACTGATTGTTTGGCACTGCATATATCTTGTGAATTGTTAAACTTGTTTTGTTTCTCCCTCTGCTTTCTAGGCTGTTAGAATCTGTAATTAAGTTGGCTGAGAAGCAGCCAACTTACTGTTGTTCGACTTAAACTTATTATTATTTTTATGACACTAGAATTTCTGACTGTAACTCGTCCTACAGCTTTAGTGCTACAGACCTTTAGTGCTCCAGACTTCTATCTCTGGATAGAAAAGTCATAGAAATTTGAGGGTGGGCTCGTATGACTCTGGCTAGCAAACTGTCAATCATCAACTTCAACACTTCCTAGCCACGCCCTAGCAACCATTATGGAGCACCTTAGCAACCAAATACAAAGTGAGATATCTTTAGTTCTGAATGTCGTAGAGGCATTCTGGTTGGTTTATATCGTTCATACTCACAAGGAGCCTTTGGAGTAACATCACTGTAGCAGTGAAGCCACTCCTTAGCAACCAAACAGAGAACCCTAGCAACCGTTTAGCCAGACTAATATCTCTGCTTCTGAGTGCCGTAGAGACATGGGGGTTGGCTCTATCGACTCATGCTAGCAAACAGGACTTCCAACATGCTACATATGCTAGCAGTGAATAGCTACATGCTAATAGTGGTTAGCTAAGTGTTAAATTGTGCTAGGAATGCCATAGTAACTACCCAGAAGACCTCACAACTACCTAGTAACATCCTAGCAACCACCCTGGATACCCTAGCAACTGCCTAGAAACCACCCTGGTTACCCTAGCAACCACCTAGCAGCCACTCTGTTTACCCTAGCAACCGCCTAGCAACACCCTAGCAACCACCCTGGATACCCTAGCAACCACTCAGGATACCCTAGCAACTGCCTAGCAACCACCCCAGTTACCCTAGTAACCACCTAGCAACACCCTAGCAACCACTCTGGTTACTCTAGCAACCACCTAGCAACACCCTAGCAACCACCCCTGTTACCCTAGCAACCGCCTAGCCACCAACCCGGTTACCCTGGCAACCGCCTAGCAACACCCTAGCAACCACCCCGAATACCCTAGCAACTGCCTAGCAACACCCTAGTAACCACCCAGAACACCTTAGCAACATGTTAAATTCTGGTTTCGTAGCGTATTTCATAGTTAATGTTAAATTGTGCTAGCAACATGCGAAATTAAAGTTTCTGGTGCGACGTTCTCAGCCAACTTCTAAAGTTTGTCTCGACGAACTTTATCCTCTCTAGTTAATAATAATCTTGCGTTGTTCTCCATGTACCAAAGGGCGAGACCAGATGAGGCACCATCTCCAGCACCTTCATTCCTGTCTGTAAAGAGTGATCAGTCAATGGATAAAAAGATTGTGTTCAACAGTGAAACCTCTAGTTACATTGGGTATGTTATGCATGAGAATTTGTTTTAAATTTTGTCTGTTGCATAATAAAGAAAAAACAAACAATTTATTAGACTTGGCTATCCTTTTCTTGAATATGTTGTATGTCTTTTACATTGTTAAACTTATATTTTCTCATCCTGACAGAATAAGACCAGATGAGGCACCATCTCCTGTTAAACGGTATGAGAATTTGCACTCTTTGATAAAAAAAAAAAAAATAATAAAAAAAAAAAAAATATATATATATATATATATATATATATATATATATATATATATATATATATATATATATATATATATATAAATAATGCCTTGAGATACGAGCATCCCGACATACAAGTATTCCGAGAAATGAGCAAGCCTTCAAACAAATTATTGCTTTGAGATAGAAGTAAATATTGGAGATATGAGCAGGCTTACAAATGCTGACACTAGGTGGTCGAGCACTCGGAGCAGCCCATGCTGCCTCACTCGTTCACTTCACGTGTTCATTGACCAAAATAAGTGTTTGCACGAGTAAAAACAGCAGTCGAGAGATTGAGCCTGCAGGGAGTGTTTGCACGTGAGTATTGTGTACAGATGAGATGTCATGCACGTATTGCAAGCAGATGAGACATGTGTGTACTGCTATATAAAGGGCCTTTTTACACCTGGTAAATTCATGCGTTTTCTCTCATTGGTTATCTATCTGATTTGTTAAAATGGTTCCGTTTACACTTGGAAAGTAGCACTTCTGCTACATTCAGTTTATTTTGCGGCAGTTTATCCATTGGCTTAACAAAGGGATATACAGCTACTCATCTGCAGTGATGCATGCTGAAGTAGTCATATCTGGCTTAACATGCCTATAGCCCGCTCTCACATGTTTACGTTTTAACAATTTGGCATTATAAATTTAAATTTATACCTGTAGCATTTACACTTTTCCGGTTCGTTTTAGAGTTCAGATCAGTGATTTAGCAGATTCACTCTAATAAAGTTTTGTCTCAGCATTGCGAAAAATACTGATTACACATTATTTTGATTGTGCTCTTTATACATTCTACAAAGACCACAGGTTCTTTATATGGGATTTAGATCCAGGGATTTACCTGGCAATGGATCCAATATTTCAATGTAAAGATCTACGTGCCTTTTCATTCATACGTTGACATGATGCTCCATCATGCAGGAAAATGTACGGATCATCATGGATCGTTGGTAGTATTTACTCTTGCTCTCATTTGCTTTCTGGGTTGAGCGAGCCATCTTACTGATTTACCATTTACTGATCTACTAGTTAAGTTTATTAGCTTTTCAGTAAGCTGGCTCTCTGAAGCCAAATGACTGAAATGCTAATAAACTTAACTAGAGAATAAAGTTCGTTGAGACAAACTTTAGTAGTTGGTTTGGAAACTTTAAATTGGCATGTTGGTTGCATGATTTAGCAAGAATTAGCATGTCATTAACATGAATTACCAGAAATGAAGAACTTGCTAAGGTGTTCTGGGTGGTTGTTAGGCGGTTGTTAAGGTGCTAAGATATTGCCAGGCAGTTTCTAGGGTATTTCTTGAGGGTTGGCAGTGTATCCGGGGTGGTTGCTAGGCAGTTGCTAGGGACCTCTGCTTTCTAGGCTGTTAGAATCTGTAATTAATAATAATCTTGCGTTGTTCTCTATGTACCAAAGGGCGAGACCAGATGAGGCACCATCTCCAGCACCTTCATTCCTGTCTGTAAAGAGTGATCATTCATTGGATAGAGGGATTAAGTTCAACAGCGAAACCCCTAGCAACATTGGGTATGTTATGCATGAGAATTTGTTTTAAATGGTGTTTGCTGCATAATAAAAAATAATTATAATAATTTATTAGACATAACTATCCTTTTCTTGAATATGTTGTATGGCTCTTTTACACTGTTAAACTTATATTTTCTCATCCTGACAGACTAAGACTAGATGAGGCACCATCTGTTAAAGTGTATGAGAATTTGCACTCTTTGATCAAAGATGTATGTATGTGTGTGTATATATCACACACAGTGGGTACAGAAAGAATTCAAACCCCCTTAAAATCTCATATTGACAGAAACACAAAATTGTTGACTTTTTATGCAGATTTATTAAAGAAACTCAAATATCACATGGTCCTAAGTATTCAGACCCTTTGCTCAGTATTTATTAGATTCACCCTTTTGCTCTAATACAGCCATGAGTCTTTTTAGTAAAGATGCAACTAGTTTTTCACACCTGGATTTGGAGATCCTCTCCAGTTCTGTCAGGTTGGATGGTAAACATTTTTGGACAGCCATTTTTAGGTCTCTCCAGAGATGCTCAATTGGGTTTAAGTCAGGACTCTGGCTGGGCCGTTCAAGAACAATCACAGAGTTGTTGTGAAGCCACTGCTTCGTTATTTTAGCTGTGTGTTTAGGGTCATTGTCTTGTTGGAACGTAAACCTTTGGCCCAGTCTGAGGTCCTGAGCACTCTGGAGAAGGTTTTCGTTCAGGATATCCCTGTACTTGGCTGCATTCATCTTTCCCTTGATTGCAATCAGTCATCCTGCCCCTGCAGCTGAAAAACGCCCCTACAGCATTGTTACGTCCCTAGGGACGTAAGAGTTTGGGTTATTTTCTTTCTCTGTTTTGTTGTAGTGTCTGTCCCTTTCACTGACAGGTCGAGTGCTGATAGGCTGTCTGAATTGTCCATCACACCAGATGTCCATGATTGGCTGTGCTACCTGGAAGGTGTGTTCTCATCAGCTCCAACAACTAACACCTGTGAAACACCCTTCATAAGGAGCGGACTGCTGCACCGGAAGGAGAGGGGAAAGAGACTGCTTGTTTTGTTTGAGAGTTGTTGTTGGTTTCTCTTGATTTAGTTATTGTTGTTTTGTTATCGGGAGAATTTTGTCATGGTGACTATCTTTTGGTACTCCCCTTTTTGTTGAAGTCGTGAGAGACTGTTAGTGTTTTGAAACTGTCAACTCAGTGACGTTAAGCCGGGTGGAGAAAAAAGGTTAGGCAAGATGTCACGTGACTTACACCTACACACGTAGGAATGTTATCTGTTAAAAACACCAGGTAAGAGGATTTGAGCCACAATTTGTACTTTTCTGTTTGTTAGAAAGTGTAGGGAAGTTTAGGGCGTCTCGGACGCTGAAGACTTTTTCTTTAGTTTAGGATTAGTTGCAAATGGTTTAGTAAGATTCTTTTGATTATATTACTTTCGTTTCTTTGGCACAATCCAGGTTCCCTTTTGTTCTCCTCCGATATCTTTGTTGGTTATTTTTCTTATCTTCATTACTGGGTTATATTTTTCTTTTTGTGGTATTGGTTGACATATTCATTAAATGGTGATTTCATTTTCATTATTTGTGTGGTCTCGTTTTATTCTCAACTTGCACACAGTGGTCTTTATTGCAGTGTTTTAACTTGGTTCAAAATGTTCCCCTCCCAAAATCCCTAGACCTTTAACAGCCAAGGGAGGGTTGTAACATATGGGGGCTCGTCCGGGATCCTCAAATCCTGTGTATAGAGAACCAGTTAATAATTCTGCCTTGTTGACTCACTGTTTGTTTGAGAATTTGTTGGTGCTGTTGCACATTGTATCATCATGGTGGTGTTTAACTTAGAGAGATTCCTTAAACACCCTTCGTTAGAAGAACTAGATACTTGTCGGAAAGATGATTTGGTGGCGATAGCTAATCACTTTCAGATTTCAGTAAGTAAGCAGGCTCTTAAGAGAGAAATCAAGTCTGTGGTGTGTAATGGTTTGGAGTTGAATGTTCTTTGTTTGCCGGAAAAGGTAGTTACAGCGGAGAACAGTGTGGAAGTAGAAGGAATTACGTATGATAGGAGTGGAAGTGGGAATGGTGAGAAACTAATGCCTAGGGCGGAGGTTGAGGCCGAAGCTAGGGCGGAGTTATCTCCATTTGAACCATTTTCCCCTATGTCTGTTTGCTCAAAAGGGGAAATGAGACTCAAAGTCCGTTTGACCCGTTTGCAACTTGAATCACAGGAGAAGATTCAGGCTAGGCAGGCGGAGATGGACTTGCAGTTACAAATTCGCAAACTCGAGATCGAGGCGGAGAAGCAGGTGAAAATGCGACAGCTGGAGCTTGACGCAATGCGAATTGTGGGAGGACCAGCTGTGCCACCAATTCTCCCTCAAATTAGTCCCGCTGCCCCTGTTATCTCTGCTCCTTTAGTAGTGTCTACTCCCACTGTTTCCCCAGCGGCTACATCCGAAGCAACTCAGTCATTCGATGTAAGTAAACACATTACACAGTACCACATTTTCGGGAAACTGAAGTGGATTCTTATTTCAGTGCATTCGAGAGAATCGCAATGTCTCTTCGTTGGCCAAAAGAATTTTGGGCCTTGTTACTGCAGTGTCGCTTAGTGGGAAAAGCGATGGAGGTGTTTTCCACTCTTTCACTAGAGGATAGTTTGAATTATGATGCAGTAAAATCAGCAATGTTGCTTGCATATGAGTTGGCTCCAGAAGCTTACCGACAGAAATTCAGGGGTCATAAGAAAAATCCTTCGCAGACTTTTGTAGAATTTTCACGTGATAAAGCTCTTTTATTTGATAAGTGTAGTGCAATGAAGACTGCTGATTTTAAATCCTTAAGGGAATTAATTTTACTTGAGGAATTTAAAGGTTGTTTACCCGAACGCGTGGTAGTTTATTTGAATGAGCAGAAGGTCACTTCATTGTCACAAGCTGCTGTTCTGGCAGATGAGTTCATGCTCACTCATAAGGGAGTATTTCCAGTGATGCGCACTGACAAGAATGTTGGTCATTCGCAAGTTCCGGGTGCTTGGGTAAAGTCTGAAGTTTCACAATCGAGCAAGCAAAAAGACTGCTTTTATTGCCATAAACTCTGACACTTAATTGCTGATTGTCTGGTGCTTGTGCGTAAACAGCAGGCTAAAAACGAAGAGTGTTGCATTTGTAAAAACCGTACCACCTTCTGAGCTATCAGGTTGTACTGATGGTATTGACCCAAATTATAAAACATTCGTTATGTCTGGGTTTGTTTCATTGTCTGGAAAGGAAGAGGATCGGAAGGAAATTTGTATTCTCCGTGACACAGGTGCTATGCAGTCTATTCTGGTTTCGAACGTTTTACCCTTCTCTGAATCATATTGTGGTTCAAACGTTCTGATTCGTGGAATAGAAATGCAGGTAGCGTCTGTTCCACTGCATAAGGTGCATTTATAATGTATGCTGGTTTCAGGTTTTGAGTTGGAATTCGTCATTCACTTCCCATAAAAGGAGTTATTCTTATTTCTCACCATCTTGGAGATCTTTGGGTGTTTTTTGAAATTTATTTAAGGAAACTCCATGCGGGCTTTCATGTGTCTTGGACTGAGGAGAGGCTTCCTTCGCGCCACTCTGCCATAAAGCCCTGACTGGTGGGGGGCTGCAGTGATGGTTGACTTTATACAACTTTCTCCCATCTCCTGACTGCATCTCTAAAGCTCAGCCACAGTGATCTTTGGGTGGTTCTTTACCTCTCTCACCCAAGGCTCTTCTCTCCTGATAGCTCAGTTTAGCCGGATGGCCAGCTCTAGGAACATGGTTTTGGTCGTGCCAAATGTCTTCCATTTAAGGATTATGGAGGCCACTGTGCTCTTAAGAACCTTAAGTGCAGCAGAATTTTTTTTTTGTAACCATGGCCAGATCTTGCCACAATTCTGTGTCTGAGCGTCACAGCAAAGGGTCTGAATACTTAGGACCATGTGATATTTCAGTTTTTCTTTAATAAATCTGCAAAAATGTCAGCAAATCTGTGTTTTTCTGTCAATATGTGTGTACATTAATGAGGGAAAAAAATAACTTAATTTTATCAAATGATCTATAACATCATATAAAATAACAGAGTGAAAAATTTAAGTATAATTAAACTAAGGCCTAATCCAGGGGTGTCAAACGTGCGGGCCGGATCCGGCCCGCCAGGGGGTTCAGTCCGGCCCGGGAGATAAATCTGCAATATAAAAAAAATAATTGTAATTTGCGGCGGAACTAACAGCAGATGACAGCACTGAGCTTCAGTGTCTGAGTGGCGTTTAGTTACATCAGTTTACGCGCTTTCCTGTTGTCCGTGGCAACCTCATCATCGAAATATCTTCGTCAAAAAAGAGAAAAGTGGACACAAAGTGGTGGATTTATCAAGAAAAATGGACCTCTTCCTATAAGTTCACGGAGGTGAATGGGAAACCCGTGTGCTGGTGTGAATGCAGCAAGTTTCGGTGCTTAAGGAATATAATATTCGGCACCACTATAAAACCGGTAAGCATGGAGTTTAGGAGCGTATATAAAAAAAAACACTAAATAAGCAATAGGGATTTAAAGATAATCATACATGGTCAAAAAAAGCAACAAAACAGTTTTAACCAAACATCTACACGGGATAATTGGCAGCTATAGCAGATAATGCTGCTGCAAACGTCATCGTTTCGCAATCGATTTCGGAACACAAACTCGTGAGAATGGAAATAGGATGCGTGACGTGCCAAACTGTGTTTTAAGTTCGCGTTTGGCATGCATCCACATATTCTCGACGTTTTTCGTCTGGATCTCCCTGTCGTTCGGATCTACGAAGTTATGCCAGCCGTCTGAAATTACGCGATCTGTGACCGTTTGAAAAAAAGGCACCTAAACTGCATGATTACCATAAAACTCAGCATGGCGAGAAATACAACAGCTTGCACGGACAACTGAGAATACAGGAAGTAAATGAAATGATGGTGGGTCTGAGGAAACGGCGATCTGTTTTCACCCGGAGAGGCCAGTGATGCTGCAGTGAAAGCAGAAGCGTTCATCCTGACGGCAGGTCTTTAGCGAACTCTAATTACAAATTGCAGTTTTCTCAAAGTGATAGTTAATTTGTTTACATAAACCCCACACATACTTATGTATAAACTTGCAAATTTTACAAAACTTTTTTTTTTAAAAAACAGCTGCCACTTAGGATTTTAAGTGTGAAATTAATTCATGTTCAGAATTGCTTCCCAGAGTTGGAAAATGAGTTTTAAATAATTGATATTTGATTTTTGTTAACATGCAGGACAGTGTTTTTAAGTTCCACAAAACTGTGACTAAATGCTTTGCATCATTGTAAAATAGACACTTTTTATGCATAATGCACTTAAATGTTAAACTGAGTAAACTGTGTTTTTGAAATTGCGCATACTATACGTAGGTTGTTTGTAATATATTTTGTAAAAGGACAATTCATTTAATTTAAAGATTTATCATTTAATATCATTTATAATATAATGCACTAATATAATAGTCCACAAAAAAGCGGACTTATTGTTAGTTCTATGTAATTTTGCTATGAGTTTAGTGCTCGGCCCCCTTGACATCAGATTAAGCAGTGTGCGGCCCCCCGACCAAAATGAGTTTGACACCCCTGGCCTAATCCATGGCTTCATCTAATCTAAACCAGGCCAAAATGTCTTAAATTCCTTAATGTAAAAATGAGACCGTATTAGCATTAAAATGCATGTTTCAAAAATCTAAAAGATTTAAACAAACTGACATCTGTTACATGTCAGTCGTGTCTTTATCTATGTCCTGTTTCCTCCTGTGATCTCCCCTGTGTTATTCCACTCACCTGGAGCATCAGTCAGTTACCTTGTTAGTCTTGTCAGCTGTCTAATTCCCTTATTCCTTGTGCATTTATTCCTTGTGCTTGCCTTCAGTATTTGTCGTATGTTGTTGCTGAAAGGTGGTGTTTTTGGTTGCTGCATTTCTCTATATTATAATGTCCCTACACATAAGTGCTGTTTTGATGTGTTCATGTTCTTCGTTTTTGCACAGAAAGTGCCGTTTTGTTTGTTCATTAAAAGTTATTTTATTCGATCCCCTTTGCTTCCATCATCTTCCCCAGCTACCCTGACAACACCACAGTCAAAGGTAGCAGGTATATTTAGATAAAATATTGAATTTTGAAATCATTTTGGTGCCTCAGGGTAGGCAATAATATATATTGTAGCACTCCACTACAGGAAAAAAGGAGAACAGACACAGAATGCAGTGAATTATCACCCCTGAAGGTGTCTTTTAATTCTTTTAAAGCCGTGAAGTTTAGGTGTGAACAAACTCAGTCTCTGGTTTGTGCAGGTGAAAAGTGTTATGGTGGAAAAGTGCATTTCCTCCTCATTCAATGAAGAGACGAAACTTAGGCCAACTTGCTAAGTGGTCCACACTCCCTGGGCAAAGTCAGTCACTCTCTAAGAAAAACAAGACAGAGGTTAGAGATGCACACAGTGAGAGTCCATACAGCTCCCCTTGCTTCCTGGGGTTTATATCTCCCTCTGGATGATTGCCTCAGTGTTGTCAGCTGGGAACGCCAGATGTGGTCACTTAATGCGGTTTTTTTTTATGTCATTGTGATAGTCTTTTATAACCTAATTAATACTCGCACAGTCTTATATACAAGATGAAGCTCCATCTCCAGCACTCTCACACTTGTCTATGAAAAGTGATCAGTCAATGGATCGGCCAATTGCGCTCCGTGGTGAAACCCCTAGTTACATTGGGTATGCAATATATGATAATTTACTCAGTTGTATGGCTAATATTTTTCCTCTTTATAATTCAACAAGAAGACCATTTAAAACAATAATTTTCTTCCATATGTTGTAAGTCACTTTTACATTATTAAACTCTTACATTTTCTCTCTTCTGCACCCTCTCCTGCAACTTCATACTTCTCTTCAAAAAGTAACCAATCAATGGATCGACTGGTTGCAGTCAAAGACAGAACTCTGCCTTACAGAATTAAACCGTATGAGAATTTGCATTCTTTGATCAGATACACACAGTCATGGCCAACAGTTGTTACCACCCCTAAAATTTTTCCATAAAATCAAGTATTGCATTAACACATTTTGCTATACACGTTTATTCCCTTTGTGTGTATCAAGAAGTTTGCAACCCATGGCACTGTAGCTTATCTCCCTGGATGTGGACAAAAGAGACAATTTGATGAAAGGTTGCAAGGCAGGATAGTCCGGATGGTTGACAAGCAGCCCCAAACAAGTTCCAAGGAAATTCAAGCTATCCTGCAGGCTCAGGGTGCATCAGTGTCAGCGCAAACTATCCATTGACTTTTTGTATTAAATGAAAAGATATGGCAGGAGACCCAGATGGACCCACTGCTGACACGGAGACATAAAAAGCAAGACTACAGTTTGCCAAAATGTACTCGAGTAAGCCAAAATCTTTCTGGGAAAATGTCTTGTGGACAGATGAGACAAAGCACATCATTCTACTCTTTACCGAAAATGGAATGAGGCCTACAAAAAAAAGAACAGTACCTGCAGTCAAATATAGTGGAGGTTCAAAGATGTTTTGGGATTGTTTTGCTGCCTCTGGCACTGTGTGGCTTGACTGTGTGCATCATGAAATCTGAGGATTACCAAAGGATTTTGGGTCACAATGTAGGGCCCAGTGTCAGAAATCTTGGCTTGCGTCCAAGATCATGGGTCTTCCAGCAGGACAATGACCCAAATATACTGCAAAAAACACCCAGAAATGGATGGCAACAAAGAACTGGAGAGTTCTGAAAGTAGCCAGCAATGAGTCCAGATCTAAATACCATTGAATACCTCTGGAGAGATCTTAAAATTGCTGTTGGGAAAGGGTGCACAAAGGGAATAAACGTTTCTATACACAAAAAGTGTTAATGCAATACTTTTTTGTGAGTAATAATTTATTTTCTGGAAATATTTCAGGGGTGCCAACAGTTTTGGCCATTACTGTATGTGTCTGTAGTGTGGATCCCAATAACGGTAAAGTTTCATGGTTCTCTATCAAATTATTATTTTTTTTTAATATTGTAACGCACTGTCTTTAACTATTTCAGTTTTTTTATCTGTTTGAAAATACTATTTGAATAAAGACTTTGCATTATTTACATAAATTAAAAACATGCTTGTCACTCCTGAAATGTTGCTGTACACGTCCTCTTAGCAACATGAGCAAAAACGTGAGAGCTTTCTGTTTGTAATAATCGTAGAAGCTGTTCAGTAATGCAGAATGACTGATATCATTACATGTTTACATTTTCATTATCGACTTTATACTGAAGTACTTATGACCATACTACGAGCTTGTACATTAGAGGTCTTATTAACAAATCAAACAACTGTGCTTTGACTCTCTCACAGTCTGAGACCAGATGAAGCACCATCTCCAGCACCCTCACTCCAGTCTGTAAAGAGTGACTGGTCAATGGACACACCCCTTATGTTCAGCAGTGGACCACGAGAGAAGTATAAGAGCTTACTGTGTCAGGGGAATAAAGTCAGCTTACTGTGCTTATTTGCATAAAATGTCTCTTGTGCATCCTTAAACTCAATTTGTCTCTCTTCCTGAAAGTTTAAATCCAGATGAAGCTTCGTCTCTAGCACCTTCCCTCACATCTCTTAAAAGTGAGCAATCCTCGATTGCTGTGGACCGACCAATTGCATTCAGAGATGAAACACAGAATTACAGGGTCAGAAGGTATGAGATTGTATGCTTTCTTAGTATTTAATAAATGTTAGTTATGTTAAGTCTGAACATCAGAAGGTCCCAAAATAAAATGTTGAAACTTTATGAAGAAATATTGTTATTACTATTATAAAGGATATAACTTGTAGAAGAATTTGCTAAGTAATTGGCTCTGGCTTGCGATCATTGGGGCTTTGCGCTGTTGCTGAAGGACTGTGACAATCTGGGTCTTGGAGATCGCAAATGGATCTGTCAGAGGGTTTACAGATGTGCCTTATCTCTGCGGTCTTCTGCTAGTTGCTGGCACTGAGGCTGAAGATTAATGCTGGCCACTTCATTCATCAGCATAGAAGGAGCTGGTGGAAGTTGTGACTCGCATAATACTGACCAGTTGAACAGTAAGATGCTTAGCCCATAAATACAATTACAGTGGAGTTCATTTATCTTGAGTCACGGTTAACTCGCCAATCCTATTATGTCGACGCTTTTGAAGTGGAACCGCCAAACTCCCTATTTGTCTTAGTATTTTCGATTCGTTAATGTCGCCGAAATCTAATATCTCGAGCACAAAAGAGGGACAAAATCGCCACTTCACATGGTTATTTAGTGACTAATTTGCTTGCACGTGGATCGCGGTCTGCTCAATCCAATGCCGGTTTACTCCCTGTTGTTGATCTCGTCTGAGGGATGCAACAACACGCTGTAGCATCTCCCAAATTTTTTGTGATTGTGAGCAATCTTTGTGTTTGCATTGTTGGAGAATATAATTAAAGGTTTGTATCAATAATCGAAGGTAGTTTTTATTGTGGTGGTTTTACACATGCCTTTTGTTGTTAGCAAATATATACACATGTAGCGAAATCAGCTCAAAGTAGTTGGGGTAGCGGGATCTATGTATATAGTTCAATCATGTGTTATGACCAAATATGCACATATAACCAGCATGAAGGGAATTATGTATATTGATAATCATAACGGATTACAATTAATTATGAATACAAGTAGCTTGATTTGGCTTATAGCATTGATTAATTCTAGCATTGTGTTCAAAGCAGCGGCCATATGTGCGCTCATACGAGCCGCGCGATCTTTCTGAACTTTAATAAAGATCTTCTTCATCGTCATAAAGAATAATCTTTCATTATCGTACCAAAGTACTTGGCATTGTAGCAAGATGCAAACGTTGAAGTGACTTACTCGGCAGTATTACAGAGTCAATCATGTGTGATTATATACATAATGTTTCATTAAACAAAATACGAAAACAAACGTTAAACACAAAACATAGACAGACTTAACGGGAGAGAGAGAGAGGGAGGAAGGAAACAACATTCGTATAGACAATTAAACCTTTGAGAAAACCAGCATGGAATTTCACTTTTTAAAAGGGGCAGATAAGCTTTAAACGCATTTAGAGTTCGTAAACGATACTTGCATAGGGTTTCTCGTGTGTGCGGAGTTACCAAGCCTTGCATTGAGAGAGTTTCTTTTGTTGGACTCTGGTTTGTTTCTTGGGTCCTTTGTTTGAATCGCGGGAGATTCAAGTGGCTGTTTGTCTGAAGGTGCGGTCGCCGAAGGAAGGGCTCCCTTGTAAGGCTGGAAGGCAGGAAAAGTTTGAAGAGAAGAGAAGCAAGAGAGAAGCATGTTTGGATCTCAGGACTCTTATAGAGACGCAGGGACACTCCCTGTGGAGCCAATCGCTGGCTTGGAGGTGCATGCTGGGAAATTTCCTTTTGTCTCTGTTCAACTTAATTTGCATCATTTATGATCCTGTTGGAGTTTCTCAGAGTTTGATGCAACAATGATAGAAATTATAATGCATTAAAGCATTAAAACAAATTGCATATTGAAAAAGAGCAGGCTGAGAGAAGACAAACGGTACCAAGAAAGGTAGAAAAACCTCAAGAGACTAGTCTCTTTTTAAACAAGGTTTATGGGCCCCCCAGGCCCATAAAATGACTGTCTCTGTAGACAGAGCGGCATTCTGAGCCTTCAAGTCTCACTCTGTGTTAATTCAAAAGTCACAAACAAGATATTTGTTTTTGATCTATCAATTTGAGACACTGTCCAGACCCTACACACAGTACAGTGTATGTAAATTTTTTTTTTTTTTAGATGAATGCCGATTGCTTCATCAAATGCTCAATGCTTGAGAATGTACATTCTCATTTAATAACTCACATCATGTACATCAATACATTTTTATTTTTCTTTCTTGCGAGGGTTGTTGTCTGACATTCAAGAAGACGTAATTGGCTGTGCTGCCATAAGGGCGGGCTCTTCTCATCCGATGATCAACACAACACGCTTCTTAAAGGGACGTGCTGCTAAACAACGCAGCGGGAGAGACTGCTTTTTTCTTTTGATTCTGACTTGTTTTTGTTTTTATTGTGTGAATTTTGCGCACAAGCACTGTGTACTGAGCCTGAACACTTATGGATAATTGAAATCATGCGAGCAACATTTGAAATTCGAAATGTGATCTTACACAAAAAAGTTCATCAATCTATGGGTGCGGGTTATAACAACAATTTTTTTACACAAAACCCAAAACCCGCTGGCTATATGAGCGTGCGGATTATTTGTGTCTGCGGGTTATATGTGGGAAAATATGCTGCTGAGCGGGAGCAGCCACAAAGCAATGTTGTGGCATTGGGAGTCCCTGCTAGTCATCTGTTCAGGCCAGTCTCGAGAGCCTAGTTACTTTAGTAGTCTCAGCCGAAGTTGTCTTGGGGTAAGACATATCTGAGGAATGTCATTGTCCTAAGTTAGACTTCTGCAAAGAGGTTCTGACGCCAATGGCACCACACTTCTGAGGGTAGTCCCCTCTGGGGGAAGGGGTTAACACCTTATTATATAGTGCCCATTTACCTTCGTGCCCTCTGGAGGCCGTTCTGCTGACCCCGCCACCTCGTGTGCAGCTGTCTCCGGCGAGTTTGTAAGTGCCACATGGAAACATAGTGGCACTGGGATGCTTGCCCACCTGAAGAGTCTGTGTCTCACTGGTAGCTCAAGGATTACTGGAAACCAGTCTCAAGAGGCTGGTTCTCTTTTCCACCGAAGAGGAGTGGCCTCCATCAGCCACCATGGCCAAGGGTATATAGCAAGAATAATTTCTTCTGCAAAACTCTTGGGTTTTTGTTTGGCACTGGCTCAGGGGCTAGAGCAGGGGTCGGGAACCTGTGGCTCTTTTGATGGCTGCATATGGATCGATCGCTCCGCTACTTCCGCCCTCGGATGACAGGTGGATCGCGCCGCCACCCCCCGTCGACAGATCGATCGCTCCACTACTTCCGCCCTCGGATTACTGGTGGATCACGCGCCCTCCCCCCCGTCGACAGGCCTATGCCTCTACACAGCTTCATGTTAAAAAATGTTTTGGGTATCTGGCTCTCTCAGACAAAAAGGTCCCCGACCCCTGGGCTAGAGGGTGCTATCGAGTGGGCTTGTGGACCAATGATATTTTACTAGAAGTACTTATGCTGTTTAATTATTCACTCATCAATTTTATAATAGATTTTTTTTGTTGTAGATTAATTGTATATTTTGTATTAATTTGTTGTTCTTTTCTATAATGACGTAATGTGTATTTTGTGGATTGTGTTTAACACATACAAGTTTGATCATCAGTTTCACAAACAGAGATGTATAGATATTTTACAACAGTGGTCCCCAACCCCCGGTCGAAATGGCACCGAATTCGCGGACCGGTCTGTGGATCAAATGGTACTGATCAACAATCTTTCACACACCCCCCCCCCCCCCCCCCCACGTCAACAAGGTACGAGGTAAAATTATCACACGTTCACCGGTCCGCGGCACGAAAAAGGTTGGGGATCACTGTTCTACAATATTAAACCGCATTGGTATCGGATCAGCATCGGTGTCGGCCAATACTATAGGATAGAATTTGGAATTGGATTGCTAATAACAAAATAGTATTGGCACATCCCTATTTACTTCAATACATACTTTTCTGGCTAAAAAAAACCTTTAGGCACCAATACAAAATCAAATCCTGATCAAAGGAAGTTTACAGTAAGAGTAAAAATTAGTTTTTACTCATTCTGAATTTATAATTAAAAGTAATAACCAAAGCTCTTCCCACAGCACACTTTCAGCCACTCTGCTGACAGAGGATCACTACAAGTGTCCAGTGTGCACAGAGGTCTTGAAGGATCCAGTTTCCATGCCTTGTGGTCACAGTTACTGCAAACACTGCATTGAGATCTACTGGAGTAAACCTACTCAAGCTGGAAGTTATGCTTGTCCTCAGTGCAGAAAGAGGTTCAGAGGTCGTCCTGTGTTGAGTGTCAATGTTGCTTTGTCTAAACTGATTGAGGAACTCCAGAAGGCTGGATTTAGTCCTGCTCTTCCTGCTCACTGCTACGCTGGACCTGAAGATGTGCCCTGTGATATCTGCACTGAGATGAAGCTCAAAGCTGTTAAATCCTGTTTGACCTGCACTGCGTCTTACTGTGAGACCCACATCAGACAACATTACACAGTACCAGCACTGCAGAGACACAGCTTGGTAGAGGTAATTTCACTGTCTGTTACAAGAATTTACAACAATGTGAAGGTTGTTAATGATGCATTGAATTAACATGTTGCATCTAATGCACATGTTGCTGAACTGGCATTAGAACTGCCTGTTTAAAAAAATACAGACAGGGTATTTGTGGGAAAAGTCTCCACTAATAATGAAGTTATAAATAAATGTATCTGATAAATTGAAATTAGACTGATTCTGCACAATGTTTGTCTTTTTTCCTTCTCACTCTGTCTGCCTTCAAACATGTTTTAAGCAATGAATATAACCTATCTTGTTTTTTAGGCTGTTAATTTGTCACATAACGAAGAGAGGGAATCACAAGATGAAAAATTAACTGCAACAGTGAGAAGACTGGAAGCGGTAACGGATGCTAATGACACAACCCACTTGGATTAAAATACTGTAATTTACTTGTATTTACTTCAAGTTATTTTAATTTTATTTTTTGTTAGACCTTGAAAGAAAGAGATGCACAGACAAGACGTTTGTGTAAAAGATTTGAAGTTCACTTCAGTGGTGAGTTACAGAATCTTCTCAGTTTTCAAGTAGTTTATTAATTCTAGGTCAGTATGTTGTGTATGGGGGGGGGGGGGATGAGACCTGTTCGCGATTGTTAAAGCAGCAAATTCTGGGTGAAATTATTATTATTATAACAATAACAACAAATTATTTTTAGTGTTGTTTAAATGAAAACATTTAAATATAGAAAAATACATATTATATTAAACTCAACAATAAACTAATTATTAGACTATCATTTTTTACAACTCTCCACGCCTCCCCTGTCATGCTCTGGCGCCACCCAGGGGAGGCGCACCCCACACTTTGAAAACCCCTGTTAGTGTATAGACGTTTATAAAATGTGCGGAAAGTTTTATTGATGTCTTGTAGGGTGTGTAATGTCTTTCCTTCTGGACTCTTGATTACCGGAAAATGTGTCTTTTCTCTATTACGTTTGAGCAGATTAGCCAGATATTTACCTGATTTATCATTGTTCAAATTGTGTAAATCGTAGGCATTGATTTTGGAATTCTATCCTTTTATTTAATATGCTTTCATATTCAACTTTTGTTGTATTTATTTCCTTTAAAATCTGTTCATTGGGATTATGAGAGAAAATATTGTGTAATGTATGTAATTTATTTTTCTTTTTTTTTCTTTTTTTTCCTTTTTGTGTTTGTATGTGGAGTATGAAATGATTTTTCCTCTAAGTACAACTTTAGCTGTTTCCCAGAGAGTTGCAGCAGAGATGTCTGGTGTGTTGTTTAAAAGATGCCCATTCCTTTTTAAAGTAGTCATTATAATTCTTTGTCTTGAAGTAATGATATATTCATCCTCCATCGGAATTATTTTTTTTTTAGTATCGTTTCTATTAGAAATAGTTATAGTGATTGGTGCATGGTCAGAGATAATGATAGGGTTTATTGTTGTACTTAAAATATCAGGAATGACGGAATTGCTTGTCAAAAAATAATCAATGCGTGAATATGATTTATGAACTGCTGATAAATAACTTTGTTCTCTTGAGTTTGGATTTTTAAGTCTCCAGGAATCGCCAAGACCAAGGTCGGTCATGTATTGTTTAATGGTTTCTGTAGATTGCCAGGGTTTAAAATGTGATGGTTTCAGTATCTATTGGATTTGTTTTGAGTTGGATCAACGACTGTATTAAAGTCTCCTCCGATAAGAAATTATGGAAAAATTCATCAGTAGAAATTTGGCCTGTAGAAATTAGCAATGGTCAATGTTTTATTGTTAAAGATTATATTGACAACATATCGTCCGTCTGGGTCACATATGGTTGAGTGATTAAGTTATGTTTTTATTAATTAATATAGCTACACCTCTTTTCTTCAAGTTAAAGGATGCAGAGAATATTTGTGTTAATTGTGTATTTGTCAATTTATTGTGTTCTGGATCCAAAAGATGAGTTTCTTGCAATAAACATACATCTGCCTTGAGAGCGCTGTTTGATTCCATCGTGCTCTACCACCAACTGTGGCACCACCTTCCATGAACTCTTTAGCCAGGACCACTGTCAAGATTACAGGTTCATTCAAAAAGTGAAACATGTTATTATATCAATTCATTATACACAGACTGATTTATTTCAAATGTTTATTTCTTTTTATTTTGACTATTATAACTGACAACTAAGAAACATCCCAAATTCAGCATCTGAGAAAATTTGAATATTTCTTGATCAAAGAAAGGATTTTTAGAAATCTTAGCCAACTGAAGAGTATGAACATGAAAAATATGAGCATGTGCAGCACTCAGTACTTAGTTGGGGCTCCTTTTGCCTGAATTACTGCAGCAATGCGGCGTGGCATAGAGTCGATCAGTCTGCGGCACTGCTCCGGTGTTATGAGAGCCCAGGTTGCTCTGATAGTGGCCTTCAGCTCTTCTGCATTGTTGGGTCTGGCATATCGCATCTTCCTCTTCACAATACCCCATAGATTTTCTATGGGGTTAAGGTCAGGAGAGGTCCTTAAACCAGGTACTGGTTGCTTTGGCACTGTGTGCAGGTGCCTAGTCCTGTTGGAAAATGAAATCTGCATCTCCATAAAGTTGATCAGCAGCAGGAAGTGCTCTAAAACGTCCTGATATACGGCTGCGTTGACCTCAGAAAACACAGTGGACCAACACCAGCAGATGACGTGGCACCCCAAACTATCACTGACTGTGGAAACTTTACACTGAACCTCAAGCAACGTGGATTGTGTGTCCCTCCTCCTCCAGACTCGGGGAACCTGATTTCCAAAGGAAATGCAAAATTTTACTTTCATCAGAGAACATAACTTTGGACCACTCAGCAGCAGTCCAGTCCTTTTTGTCTTTAGCCCAGGCGAGACGCTTCTGACGCTGTCTGTTGTTCAAGAGTGGCTTGACACAAGGAATGCGACTGCTGAAACCCATGTCTTGCATGCGTCTGTGCGTAGTGGTTCTTGAAGCACTGACTCCAGCTGCAGTCCACTCTTTGTGAATCTCCCCTACATTTTGAATGGGTCTTATTTCACAATCTCTCTAGGGTGCAGTTATCCCTATTGCTTGTAGGCACTTTTTTTTCTACCACATCTTTTCCTTCCCTTCACCTCTCTATTAATGTGCTTTACAATGACCTTTTGTGTATTGGCCTCTTTATGCAAGGTTTCAATGGTCATCTTTTGGACAACTGTCAAGTCAGCAGTCTTCCCCATGATTGTGTAGCCTACTGAACTAGACTGATACAATTTAAAGGCCTTTGCAGGTGTTTTGAGTTAATTAGCTGATTAGTGTGGCACCAAGTGTCTTCAATATTAAACCTTTTCACAATATTCTAGTTTTCCGAGTTTTCCTTAGTTGTCAGTTATGATCATCAAAATTAAAAGAGATAAACATTTGAAAATCAGTCTGTTTGTAATGAATGAATATAATATACAAGTTTCACTTTTTGATGGAATTGGTGAAATAAATCAACTTTTTGATGATGTTCTAATTATATGACCAGCACCGGTATTTGTTGCACCTGTGTTTTGCCCTATTTAAGTTTGGCTTAAGCCTTGAGCCTACCCTGTATGGACTCCCTGAGTTCTTGATAAGTTAAGTTTTGCATCTTCGTTGCAGTTTTGTCTATGTTTTGTTTGCTGAAGCTATGTCAGCTTTTGTTTGCATTTAAAGGCCAAGATAAAGTAAAGTTTATTTTTGCTTTGAGTTACCTGAGTCTCCTTTGCCTATAAAATATCTTTCCTGGTAATCAGAGACAATTTATGTTAACTAGTAGTGGCAGTAATCAAGTTAATTAAAACATAATTTAGCCATAATGATTTAATACATTACATTTGTGACCAGATTAAAATTAAGCAAACTTTTAATAAAATAAATTTTCAGTTATAATTATATAATTTGAACATTAAAATTTGCTTCGGTTAAATTGACATTTAAAACTGTTTATTTATTTTCATGTTTTAAAATGTGCATTTCCAATGTTTTATTAATTTAATGTTTTAATGTGTATTTAACAATTTTAAATGTCTATTTTTATTTAAAATGTTTTATTTTTTTAATTTATTGAATTAATTTATTCTTTTTTCATTTTTATTATAACTTTAGTTATGATTTAATTGTCCTAGTGCTCTATAACATAAACCCATAAATTATGGTTATGCTAAAAAGTATCAGCTGTTTAAAAGTTTTTTCTAAAATATGTTTCTCTATGTATGATTTTCAGATTTTCCTTCTGATGTGATTGAGATGGCTGCTCTTGGTCGCCCTGTAAGACTTGGAATGTTGTACGACAGTCACAGCAATTCTTTCTGCCAAGGTGAAGTTTTTGAAGAAACAGTATTATATAAGTAGAACAAAGAGGAGAAACTGTGTCAATAAACAATGCTGTGATTACACCGTATTTTCGAACTGTAATTTAAATTGAGCTTGAGGACATTTTTTAAATTATATTAAATTAAATTTAACATGGTAATTCAGTGACCTGTAAATACATTATTTAAAGATTACAGTACTTCCAATTATAATTTTTTTTCAATTATAATACAATGAAATTATGTAATATATGTTTGCAGATATCTTTATGTGGGATGAAGATACATTAGCCAGAATGAAAGTGTCTTTACCCCGTCCACAAACATACGTGAAGGTGTTAGAAAATGACTCCCTTCAGGAAAGATTCAGAGCCCTTGAAATGTCCCCAGTGTTACAAGCTGGCACCCAGACTGGACAAATAAAAGTGAATGGGGCTGCAGCCTTTCTAAACCATCCAGAACAATCTCATGATCAGGAAAGAGCTACACTACATTACAGAACCACCACCAGACTGGACATGATCAGCCAAAGACTGTTACAGGAAGCAGTGCCTCCTTCAGTGGTTGATCAAACCACGGCAACACATGTGGTCACCGCTGTGTACTTTGGATGTCAAGCATTTTTTGTTTTTGATAATGAGAGCTTGAGTCATGAAAAAAATGCAAAAATGGTTGATGTTTTAAAAAGTATGACCTCAACCTTTTATTCAAGCCATATTTCAAACTTGAGTAGCTGTGAAAAAGCTAATAGCTCATTATTTGCTTGTAGTCTCTACATTGATGTGGGTGATTGGAAAAGTCCTCTGTCTTTTGAAAAGGCTGTAGAGATCTATGGTTCTCTGACGACATTGCTTGGATCCAAAGGTGAGAGAGCAATTCCTATGAAGGTCTGGCTGTACCCTCTGAAGAAACTGGACAAGAGCTCAGTGTGTGCTGTTCCAAGTGGAGTCAGTGAAATCTTGATGCATAGAGCTGAGAACATTCTCGAGCATCTGAGAAAACAGATCAGGATCTGTCAGGACATGATAACAGACTACATCAATGTAAAGGTGATTGTGTGTTTTCTGACTCCAGAAGATAAACTCATAGAGTTTTTAGAGCTTCTGCAGAAGTACCAGAGAACTTTAAAGAAAGCAATCAAAGACACTGTTCACATTAAAAAAGGGAAAAGAGAAAAGAGTTTACAGGATCTCCTAGAGAGGCACAACCAATCACCTTTCAGTGCAGAGAAAACAAACCAGTGGCTGGAGAATAAAGAGGCTGAACTGAAGATTTTGAGTGACTGCAGAACTGCAGACATCCCTGTTGTGAAATCACAGGCAGAGTTACAGCAGGTCATAAGTGACTCTCAGATAACCAGAGTGATGTGTCTCACACTTTTCTCACCAGATGTAGAAGATTCCTTCCTCACTGCTCTGAGGCAGCACATTGAATCTGATCACATCATAATAAATGATTCACTCTTGTTTAGGCCTTTTAGCGTCACTGAAAAGGTGCTTATTAAAGTACAACTGTTTATTGCTGCAAATGAAGATGCAGAGCAAACCAGGTTCATTGCTGCATTGATACCCGGTGATGGATTTCCAGAATACTCTGTGCAGTTTTATCATGATGGAAGGATTTTGAGTAGAAATGTGAAGCTTGGAACAAAACCAGATCTTCCCCAAATATTTCAGATAAAACACACCAGTGTGTCACTGAAGCTGAATCAACCTCAAACCAGAGGCACTGAGAGATGTATAGTGGAGTACAGGGCTTTGAGTGATGATGGAAGGAACAACAACATGTGGAAACAGATAATTTTTGATGCCACAACTGAACCCTGTGTGATATCAGATCTAAAGTCTGGTCATCAATATCAGCTGAGGTATATGTTTATTGAGCAGGAGTGTATGAACTTTAGTAGGATTATGAACTTTCAGACAGTGGTTGCAGCAACACCGGGACAACCCTTGGTGAATAAGCTGGACAGAGACACTCTCAGAGTCACCTGGATGAGGGCTGAAGCTGATGAAGATTGTCCAGTGCTGCAGTACATGATTGAGTACAAAGAAGCAGGACTGGAGGGCTGGTCATCAGTACTAACACAAGGACCTCAGTGTGAATGCATTTTAACTGTTCCTCACAGCACCTGCTATAGAGTCAGAGTCTCTGCTGTCTGTGAGGACATTACCAGTGAACCTAGTGAGGAAACACCAGTACCAGTAGATGGTAAGATATATGTGAAACATTTTAAACAGACACTTTTCTTAAAACCTTTTCTTCAGTGTTTGTGCAACTTATAATGATTTCCTGATATTCTCTTTAGTCTGGTCCATAAACCTCTCAGAGAGAAAGATCTCCATCCTCCTAGAAGTGCTGAAACTCCAGACAGAGAAGAAACCAGTAGAGCTGATAGACTGGACTGATGAAGAGAGTGAAGTGAGGGGATTCCTCCAGTGTCTGCCCTACATCTCACAACTGAGGTAAATGTTGAGTTTTTATTTTATTTATTTTTTTAAATCTGTTCATCATATCTCTGTTTCTTTCAGTTAACGTCAGATTTTGTAGATAGTTTACTGTATTCATGCTGGTGGTACTTGTACTATATTTACAATACATTTACCTATTATCTCAATTGTTAGGTCTGGTGATGGTGGCAAGGGCCTTGAAAAGAAAATGAATGTATAAAAAGTAATATTTTTTGTATTGCTTCAAAAAGTTAAATTCATTATCATTAATATTGATAACAAAGAGACAGTGTTTCTTCTTCAACCTACTACAAAAATACCCTAGAAAAGATACAGGTAAAAGAAAATATTTAATTTTAGTCATGTTCACATATAGGGAGAAATAATATTAATCCAGTTCCAATTTTGCAGTGTTCCTGTTACAGAGTAGGCTATGATGCTTGGGTAACACTTTACGGTAAGGGTACATGAATTAGTATGAGTTAAGCATTAATTCACACGTCTTTCATAAATGACTTCATGGATGAACAGCACATTAATTAAGATTATTACATTATCATGTGTCATGATTTATTTATTACACGTTCATGATGTATTCTTTGTTCACCAAAAAAATAAAAATAAATTGCTCTTTACTAGAGTTGAGCCGGATACTTTTGCACTTTGCCGAGTACAAGTATTATGCAAGTAATACGTGTCAATGTCTGTGCTCGGATTGAATAAAAATCCTCATTGGGTAGTTGACTGTGTCTGCGTTCTGTGATAGGCTAGTTACAGCGCCCCTCCCCTACACATACAGATTTGCTGTGTCCCGCTCTCCTCACTCACACACAGAACACTGAGAAGAGAACAGCTCTCTTTCTCTCGCTGTCTCTCCCTCAGTCACTCAGGTTCACGTGTCTTTTCCGTTAATGTTTAGGGTTTCTTCAGCTTTCGGTTTGTTTTTATTTCGGTTTGTTTGTAGTACTTAGTAACCAGTAGAGTTCTGATAAATGTGTAAAATTAATATTACAAATTAATTAGCTACACACACATACTTGGTGTGGAAATAAAAATAAATAAAAAAGAACCCCCCCAAAAAATCACACTGATCATAAAAAAATTTAAAGTTAAAAAAAGTTACATTTACATTTTTCTTCATAATTGCAACCGCGTATGTTGTATTCATTGTTGCAAAACTTATGTATATAGTTTGTTTGTTATGGTGATCTGAAACTCGATGCTGTCATGTAAATAGTTTTTTAATCAGCAATAAATATAACAATTTCTGATCAACCTATATCAATTGCATGATTAAAACTAACAAATCGGTTAAAGCCCAAGACAACCTGCCCATTTCCTGGTTAAATCCCGCCCACTTCCAGGTTAGGCCCTGCCTAATCCGAGTACAGATACAGATAATTCATATGGTTAACAGATACAGATAATGCTGTACTTGCTCATCCCTACTCTTTACTATCCATTGTGGATAAAGCTAGGGTTGTGGTACAAGTCATCATGAATTCATACATGGGGAAAAAAAACATTAATTCAGTTAATAAAATGCATGTTAAAACTACTTGAATTATAAAAGGAATATACAAAAATCCACATGACCTCATGCTGTCATGAAGGATAACGGGAAGCAAGTTGCAAGTAACCAGATTTATTGAAATGATGAATAGTCACTGAGAGGAGAATCACTGATGACGCATGGACTGAGATGATCAGGTGAGTTGAAGTGAAGATGGTGCCGGTGAGACGAACTGACAAATCCAGATGACAAACAATCCAAGAAGCACAACGAACAGTAATAAGAAAACCGAGACTGGACCACCGACAGGAACAGGAAGAGACACTCAGCACAAATACTTCAACAACAATCTGACAAGGGAGATGAGAAGTGAATGAGTATAAGTAGGGTGGGTGAGTGAGCTGCAGCTGGTGCTGTGATGAGTGCCAGTTGATGATGCTGATCAGCCAAGTGACTCGGAGCCCGCCCACTAACACACACAAATATAACAACAGTGACACGCGACAAGCAGGAAACACTGTGTTCATGAACCGTGACACATGCATGCAAACGGGCTGGAACAGAATATCAATTCATGTGATAACTGTTTTTCATTAATTATGATCTGAGGCAAGCATATGCATGCCTTCAGCAGTCATCATTAACTAAGTATTAGCTTCTTATGACTTCATCATGGTTGTAGCCCCTCAACTAAAGTGGTCCTTTAAAACACAGATGAACAATGTATTTTCATTATGACCTCAGTTATAATGCATATATGAGAACATGTCTTCATAGTAGCCTGTAGGTAAATGGTCAGACCCCAACAATGGCCAGCATATAACACATGAATTCTGTTGACATCCCAATACAGTAGTCATCATTAACTAAGCATTAGTTTCTCATGACTGCATCAAGTGTGTGGTCCATCAACTAACGTGCAAAGTTTGGTGTCAATTTTTAGACAAAGCGTTCAGAAGTTATAAGAAAAACTAGGGAGCACTGCACAAAATCTGCAGGTAGTCTCAGATCATAATTGACATAACACTTAAAATGTTTGGTCTAAATATGCTAGTGGGTTGCAGAAATATAGCCTCACTTTCATTTTGGGTAGCACTTTTTCAATTTCGTTCAACAATAGTTTGACAAATCAACTTGATTTCCAATATTCGTGAAAATTGGGCCAACTGCCTAGGAGTTAAATTCAAAATGGCAGAACAATTTTTGTGACGAAAAATGTCATCATAGGGTGAATAATTTAGTTTCTAGTACTTTCGGTTCAAATGTTATTAGCGTAAACAGGAGTGCAAATTTGGACAGGTGGTGGCGCTAGAGGGATTGAGTTTGAGACTCCAAATTTGCTATGGTGAATGATTCAATGGTGCTTATCTGTGTGCATAACTTTCTCGCAAGCGGTTCTATGGGCTACTATAGATTTTAGGGTGGAAGTATTATTATATTATTACGTAGTAATAATAATAGGAATGGAAACAATAGATGCCTCCGCCTCTTCGGTACTTGGCCCCTAGTAATAATAAGAACGGGAATGGTTTCAATCATCAACACTTGCACCTACTTGCTTTCATGTAGCTCAATCAGTAGCGCATTGGTGTTTACAACACTAAGGTCATGGGTTCGATCCCAGGGAAAGGAAGAACTGATTCAATGTTTTCCTTGAATGCAATGTAAGTTGCTTTGGATAAAAGCGTCTGCCAAATCCATGTACGTGAATGTAATGAACATACTTATAACAAACTACGTAAGCAGTCACCCAACTGGTCTTGATTTTCTCACCTTTCTCATCTCTTCATTCACCTGAATTCCCAGAGACTCTTATAGCAATTCCTTCTTCTTTTCCCTCTCTCTTCAAGTCATCCTTCAGAATCATCTTAGCATACCTACTACCAGATAAGACAGTTATCCAACGCCACCATTCATCTCACTCTGTTGACTTCATTCTAGTGATGGGCAAATGAAGCCTTATGAAGCACAGAGGCTTTGCAATGCATTGCTTCACCAAAAGGGTCATTACCCGAAGCTTCATTCAGTATTCCTCACTAGTGACACCTAGCTACTGTGCAAAGAAATAGCAGACATAATTAATCCTGAGCCTATGACCTGAACAGGCAATTGTCCATTGCCTGGGTGCAAAATAAAATGTATCTTTCTCTGTCTGACTTTACTTGTGCAAAGACAACTGTCTCACACACACACACATACACATACACACACTGTTAAAGAGAAAAGACCACAGGTGCTTAGGAGGCTATAGTTCTCGCCTTGGAGCGTCGGTCAGAACGCAGGACAGTAGGCAGACTCAGTTTGAGCCATTTACTGATTTTCTTTAGCAGCACAGACAAACATTAGACTTCAATGATGTCACATACACACGTGGACAAAATTGTTGGTACCCTTCTGTCAATGAAAGAAAAACTCACAATGGTCACAGAAAAAACTTTATTCTGACAAAAGTAATAATAAATAAAAATTCTATGAATATTAACCAATGAAAGTCAGACATTGCTTTCAACTATGATTCAACGGAATTATTTTAAAAATAAACTCATGGAACAGGCCTAGACAAAATTGTTGGTACCCCTAACTTAATATTTTGTTGCACAACCTTTTGAGGCTATCACTGCAATCAGACGATTCCTGTAACTGTCAATGAGACTTCTGCACCTCTCAGCAGGTATTTTGGCCCACTCCTCATGAGCAAACTGCTCCAGTTGTTTCCGGTTTGAAGGGTGTCTTTTCCAGATGGCATGTTTCAGCTCCTTCCAAAGATGCTCAATAGGATTGAGGTCAGGGCTCATAGAAGGCCACTTTAGAATAGTCCAATGTTTTCCTCTTAACCATTCTTGGGTGTTTTTAGCTGTGTTTTGGGTCATTGTCCTGTTGCAAGACCCATGACCTGCGACTGAGACCAAGCTGTCTGACACTGGCCAGCACATTTCTCTCTAGAATCCCTTGATAGTCTTCAGATTTCATTGTACCCTGCACAGATTCAAGACACCCAGTGCAGTGCCAGATGCAGCAAAGCAGCCCCAGAACATAACAGAGCTTCCTCTGGGAGGTTGGCTACAATCCCATGGATCTTAAATTCCTGAATAATATGTGCAACTGTAGTCACAGGAACATCAAGCTGCTTGGAGATGGTCTTATAGCCTTTACCTTTATCATGCTTGTCTATAATCTTCTTTCTAATCTCCTGCGACAACTCTTTCCTTCGCTTCCTCTGGTCCATGTTGAGTGTGGTATACACCATGTCACCAGACAACACCGTGACTACCTGATTACCCTCAAAACTTGGTGCAGACCTTTTAATGGAATACCTATCGTGGGAGATTTGTTTCTGTCTCCCTTTAAAAATAAGTAAGGTACACGTCATCAAAAAGCACTGAAGCACGACCAGTAGACAATTTATCAGGGTGTTTCTTTTCAATGCTGAGCTCTTGCAACACCTGCGTATTGTCTGTAGCTCGATCAACTCCTCAGTCGACAGTTCCTCCTGATGCTCCTGCTGCTCGATCACTCGTGCGGCACTGTGCTCATATTTATCAAATATTTCCTGCTTCATTTCCATGGTCATCATGCGCTTCTTCTTCTCACTACCATCCTTATCACTCACTTAGAGCTCATCACTGTTATGAAGAATAGTGAACAAATTAGAGAGAAAATCTGCTACTCGCGGGCGACGCGTACAAGTCGGTGAACACTGAAGTGAACGAGCGCCGGCATCGGCGTCAATACACATGCTCGTATCTCGAATATTTACTCATATCTAGAAGCAAAAATCTGGCCGAAGGCTTGCTCGTACCTTGGAATACTCGTATGTAGAGACGCTCGTATCTCGAGGTATTACTGTATTGTGGAGGGATTGAAATACTACAACCTGCAACGGCGCAGTTTGGGGTGGGTGAAGGAAGGATTATAATTATTTTTTAACGAGGAACAGAATTTTTTTTAAACGTGTTGGTGTTTAGACGATTCCTTTTCTTGGGCAAAACCTCTCCAGCCTTGGAAATTCCAAAGCAATCTAACTAATCTTATCTATGTAATATAATAATAATAATAATAATAATAATAACAATATACTAACACTAATATAACCCAATTTAATGTAATAATATAGCTCTAATTAGTGATGTGACATTTGACTGGTTCTACTGCTCCTAAAACACCCACAAGGTGGCGCGTGTTTCAAACCCCCCTTTATCCGGAAGCGACACTCAAACCGAACCGATGAAGTATTCCACACAAACCGAGGCCTCGTTTGTCATCGGTCAAGTGATTTCTACATTCCCAACACAAGCTTCGAATCGACGCTTCATCTGGCACGCCCATTTATGCCCATCGACACAAGCTCCGAAGCCTCGGTTCAAATGTCATTTCACTACTTCATTCCTTACCCGCTCACCTTGGCAGTTGTCAGCCTCACGTCTAAAAATAAACCAGTAACACACCATCTGTCTGTGTCCTCCTCTGTGTTATGACAGAAGAACAGACCAGCATGAAACAGAATGCAGCTGAAATATAAACTGAATGAATAGTTAAAATTTAATTGTGTAAATAATTTTTTTTTTTATTATTATTTAATAATTAAATGAGTCATGTTTTTCAATATTTTCTCCTACTCTGGACAGTAAAGTGAAAATGATGTGTGTCTCCACAGATTTTGTGACATCAACGGGAAGAGAGAAGATGCTGTAAAGTTTCTTCTGAATCTGTTTATTTCAGCATCAGAGTTTGATGCAAATACAGAAGAAAATTACACTGAACTATTAACATCTGTGTGCAACTACACAACTTTCCCCTACGATGATCATGATGATACTGAGGACCAGGTTGAACACTTTGATTTCCTGCTAGATCTGTGTTCACATGTGATGAACTATGAGACTCAAACAGGCAGGAGTTTCCTTCCAGCATTACAGCCCATTTATCAGTCAGCTCCTGTCTGGAGAATAAAGCTCTCAGAGAGAAAGATCTCCATCCTCCTAGAAGTGCTGAAACTCCAGACAAAGAAGAAACGAGTAGATCTGATAGACTGGACAGATGAAGAGAGTGAAGTGAGGGGATTCCTCCAGTGTCTGCCCTACATCTCACAGCTCAGGTCAGAGTTTCAATTGGAAACTGCTTCCTATGCTTATTTTATTGTATTTACTACTCACAAATCACAATATACAGTGGAGTTTGGATATGTCGACGGTCTCGGGGGTTGCAAAAAAGCATCGAGATAACCGATGATCGAGATAACCAACAGCCAAATATGCCGATTTATTTGTTGAAGCATGCTATAAAAATTTACATAGTGTATATGTTTGCTAACAACCAAAGGCATATATGCACCAACTAACAGCAGAGATTTACCAGTATACAATAAAAAACACCTTTGATTCTCGATGCAAACCTTTAATTATATTCTCTGTTAGGTCTGTCTCCTTCCGTTATCTCCGCTGCACTGTACACTGAACAATAAAAGAGCTCTTTGAAGCAAAACTCAAGAGAACCACACGAGTGAAATCAAATCTGGTTTATTCAAGTGTTTTGCTTAAGGAAAATATCTGCACACACATAGTTATATAAAGTAGCCTCTCCCACAAGCTAAACTTATGACGCATTAGTCTTTGTGAAATAATACAGTATATCATATGAGTTTCGCTGTTCCGGACGTTTATCCTTGAGTTCTGCTGGCAGGACAGCTAAAGATACAAATGAAGAGATACATGAGAGGGACGAAATGTTCCTCTATCACACAAAGACAAATTTCCTAGGATCTGAAAAACAACTTCTAACATCAGAAAAACAACAGCTTATAACACAGTGATTTGATGCATATTCTTTCATTCTCCAATGTTGCAAACACAATTTCGCTCACAGCGTAAACACAGTCACAACACACGTGTAAACACATTTGCTCAAAACAGTCATTTCGCTCATAGTTCTGAATAGTATTGTACACGCGTTTACTATGGTTTATTTACAAACTCTAAAGTGCTTTGTTGCTTTTTGCCTTTAACGTTCTGCTTGAAAACAAATGTCTCTATCAGTAACGACGTCTTTGTCGATGTCAATTAAATCTGGGAATTCCTGGACAATGATGCTTCACTGAACACACACACTGCAGACGCGCTCGACTCACTGAACACACACTCGACTCACTGAACACACACTCACTGCAGACACGCTTGACTCACTGAACACACACTCAAGTCACTGAACACACACTCACTGCAGATGCGCTCGACTCACTGAACACACACTCACAGACGTGCTCGACTCAGCTCAACTCCTGCGCCTCCTCTTCCAAGTATCTAGAAGGCTTTAGACTTCCACGAGTCTTAGACACCCGCCACTTCTGAAAGTTCTTCTGCGGCTGCTCGGGACTGTGAGTGAAGCGATCCAGGTGAAACGCGAACTCAGTGCAAGCACAGTGAATTAGGTACCATCGGTCACGAGATATTATTGAATATATTATGGATATTACGAATTTGTCCCTTTTTTGTGCTCGAGATATTACATTTCGGCAACACAAAATAATCGACATAACCCACAAGAAAATGCTAGACAAATAGGGAGTTTGGCGGTTCCACTTAAAAAACGTCAACATAATAGGATTGGCGAGTTAACCGTGAGTCGAGATAAGTGAACTCTACTGTAATTCTGTAATCAGCTTACTTTATATCAACAGTTTTATTGTACAAAATCTATATCTTAAATCAAAATCACACACATTTATATATACTGTGTGTGTATATATATATATATATATATATATGCACACACGTACACTACTAAGCTTCAGAATAAAAAATCATTTAAATTGTAAGAGATTATTTAAAAAAGTTATAATAAAATAAACCTCACAGAGTGTTCAGGATTGAGATGCTGATTCTCACCATAATCTTCAGTGATGACATGTTCTTCTGTTTCCTGCTGATCTCATATTGTATCAGATTATATTTGATAAGCTATATTTTGATAAGCTTTCAATAGATCAGTGTCAGTTGATCATTTTCTCACATTAACACTTCCTTTCCTTTGTCATCTCTAACTGAATCTTGTTCACTCTTTCTTTAGATTTGTTGAACCACGGAATAAATCATCTGAATCATGGGAGAAAAGAAAACAATTATTTATACTCAATTTGTGCCTGCAAGCTGTTCTCCACCAGAAAGAGACAATAGCAGCAACTGTAAAGAAACTTCTATCATCTGTGAATTATGAGAGATGTGATTTCCTGCTAGATCTGTGGTCACATGTGAAGAACTATGAGACTCAAACAGGCAGGAGTTTCCTTCCAGCATTACAGCCCTTTTATCAGTCAGTTCCTGATGTCTGGAGAGTAAACCTCTCAGAGAGAAAGAGCTCCATCCTCCTAGAAGTGCTGAAACTTCAAACAAAGAAGAAACCAGTAGATCTGATAGACTGGACAGATGAAGAGAGTGAAGTGAGGGGATTCCTCCAGTGTCTGCCCTACATCTCACAGCTCAGGTCAGAGTTTTATGGCGAGATTCCATTCATAGTTTGAATCATTTGTCATATACAGTGAAGAAAATAAATATTTGAACACCCTGCTATTTTGCAATATCTCCCACTTAAAAATCGTGGAGGGGTCTGAAATTGTCATCATAGGTGTATGTCTACTGTGAGAGACATAATCTAAAAAAAAATCCAGAAATCACAATGTATGATTTTTTAAACTATTTATTTGTATGATACAGCTGTAAATAAGTATTTGAACACCTGAGAAAATCAATGTTAATATTTGGTACAGTAGCCTTTGTTTGCAATTACAGAGGTCAAATGTTTCCTGTAGTTTTTCACCAGGTTTGAACACACTGCAGGAGGGATTTTGGCCCACTCCTCCACACAGATCTTCTCTGGATCAGTCAGATTTCTGGCCTGTCACTGAGAAACACGGAGTTTGAGCTCCCTCCAAAGATTCTCTATTGGGTTTAGGTCTGGAGACTGGCTAGGCCACACCAGAACCTTGATATGCTTCTTACAGAGCCACTCCTGGGTTATCCTGGCTGTGTGCTTCGTGTCATTGTCATATTGGAAGACCCAGCCTCGACCCATCTTCAATGCTCTAACTGAGGGAAGGAGGTTGTTTCCCAAAATCTTGCAATACATGGCCCTGATCATCCTCTCCTTAATACAATGCAGTCGTCCTGTCCCATGTGCAGAAAAACACCCCCAAAGCATGATGCTACCACCCCATGCTTCACAGTAGGGATGTGTTCTTGGGATGGTACTCATCATTCTTCTTCCTCCAAACACGTTTAGTGGAATTATGACCAAAAAGTTCTATTTTGGTCTCATCTGACCACATGACCTTCTCCCATGACTCCTTTGGATCATCCAAAATGGTCATTGGAAAACTTAAGACGGGCCTGGACATGTGCTGGTTTAAGCAGGGGAACCTTTCGTGCCATGCATGATTTCAAACCATGACGTCTTAGTGTATTACCAACAGTAACCTAGGAAACGGTGGTCCCAGCTCTTTTCAGGTCATTGACCAGCTCCTCCTGTGTAGTTCTGGGTTGATTTTTCATCTTTCTTAGGATCATTGAGACCCCACGAGGTGAGATATTGCATGGAACCCCAGTCCGAGGGAGATTGACAGTCATGTTTAGCTTCTTCCATTTTCTAATGATTGCTCCAACAGTGGACCTTTTTTCAACAAGCTGCTTGGCAATTTCCCCTTAGCCCTTTCCAGCCTTGTGGAGGTGTACAATTTTGTCTCTAGTATCTTTGGACAGCTCTTTGGTCTTGGCCATGTTAGTAGTTGGATTCTTACTGATTGTATGGGGTGGACAGGTGTCCACGGTGTCCGATGACTATTTCAGACCCCTCCATGATTTCTAAGTGGGAGAACTTGCAAAATAGCAGGGTGTTCAAATACTTATTTTCCTCACTGTATATGCATTAATAAATTAAATTGTTAATTTAGATTCATTTGAAATACATTTATATCTGATCCATTAATGATGTAAGCTTAATTTCTATTGTTTTAATGTAGCTGAAGATTTTGGCTGCATTTATAATGTAAGACAAATCTTTAAATACTTGTCTATTTTTTTGTTCCTATGGTTTACATTTACTTGAGATGGACCTGACTGCATTTACAGCTGCAGCCAAATGTTTTGAGAATAAAAAAATATTATGTAAAATAAAAAAATAAAAATATAAAATATCTACTGAAGTATAATTACAAACATTTCATAAGTGACAAAGGCTTTTATTAACAATACATCAAGTTTAAGCAAAGAGTCAATGTTTGTAGTGTTGACTCTTCTTTTTCAAGACCTCTGAAATATGCACTGGCATGCTGCCAATCAACTTCTGGGCAACATTCTGACTGATGGCAGCCAAATCTTGCATTATCAATGCTTGGAGTTTCTGGGTTTTGTTTGTCCACCCGCCTCTTGAGGATTGACCACAAGTTTTCAATGGGATTATGATTTGTGGAGTTACCTGACCATCTACCAAAATTTAAATGTTTTGTTCCTCGAGGTACTTAGTTATTACTCTTGAGTAATAGCAAGGTGCTCCATTATACTGGAAAATTCATTGCCAGAGACTCTTACAGCAATTCCTTCTTCTTTTCCCTCTCTCTTCAAGTCAGCCTTCAGAATCATCTTTGCATACCTACTACCAGATAAGACAGTTATCCAACGCCACCATTCATCTCACTCTGTTGACTTCATTCTAGTGATGGGCAAATTAAGCCTCATGAAGCACTGAGGCTTTGCAATGCATTGCTTCACCAAAAGGGTCATTACCCGAAGCTTCATTCAGTATTTCTCACTAGTGACACCTAGCTACTGTGCAAAGAAATAGCAGACATAATTAAACCTGAGCCTATGACCTGAACAGGCAATTGTCCATTGCCTGGGTGCAAAATAAAATGTATCTTTCTCTGTCTGACTTTACTTGTGCAAAGACAACTGTCTCTCTCTCACACACACACACACACACTGTTAAACAATATACTAACACTAATATAACCCAATTTAATGTAATAATATAGCTCTAATTAGTGATGTGACATTTGACTGGTTCTACTGCTCCTAAAACACCCACAAGGTGGCGCGTGTTTCAAACCCCCCTTTATCCGGAAGCGACACTCAAACCGAACCGATGAAGTATTCCACACAAACCGAGGCCTCGTTTGTCATCGGTCAAGTGATTTCTACATTCCCAACACAAGCTTCGAATCGACGCTTCATCTGGCACACCCATTTATGCCCATCGACACAAGCTCCGAAGCCTCGGTTCAAATGTCATTTCACTACTTCATTCCTTACCCGCTCACCTTGGCAGTTGTCTGCCTCACGTCTAAAAATAAACCAGTAACAAACCATCTGTCTGTGTCCTCCTCTGTGTTATGACAGAAGAACAGACCAGCATGAAACAGAAAGCAGCAGCTGCAATCTCAATCCCACTCCACCTAACACTAACCCTATCCCTAAACCAATTGCTTTCAGAGCACTGCAACATGCGCTGCATCTCCCTTAACCGTCTGTCTCTGCTAGTCCCATAGTCCGGCCAGTGACACTCAGGTGAGGTAAAGGAATGCAGCGGTTTCAATCATCAGTCTTCCCTTTTCTTCGAAACTCCCTCTTTTCCACAACGACCGTGCAAAAATCACCTACATCTCCTTGTTAGCTGGTTGTGAGTTTCAGTTGGTCAAATCATGTGGGAAGCTGATGGTTCCATGACTCATTCACTAATAGCATTCATCACCCATTTCAATTAAGTCTTACGTCCAACTTCCAATGCCCACTTCGTACACAATAAACTTTACTGGCTTCGCCCAGATTCTGCATATTGTTTGCATCCAGCTGCTGGAATAAAACTGCACTGCTGACAGTACCAATATTCAATACTGTAGCGTGGTTGGTTCATGCAGGAAGGAAGAGGCAGGGTCGGCTTAGCTGAGACTCGTGAAACTTTTATTCAAATGAAAGTGAAACCAAAACAAAACAGGCGGCACGCTCGTCCCACGCTCGTTCCGCGCTCTGCACTCTGCGCTCAATATCGCTCAATATCTCTCAGCCTCTCTGCAGGTTCTCCCGTGCTTTGTGAATGCGCCATGCGTCGTGCACCCGAGTCTCAGTCGTTCTCTCCCGACCTCCACTTCCTGGGCGCTTATATCCTGTCTCTTCCCGCCAGTTACTGTAACAAGACACAGGTGTTTGTTATTTGCACTTGACCCACTTACACCGTGCTCGTTTCTCCACTCCCTCTCCCGCTGCAAACCCCGCTGAACCACGCCCCCCTCGCCACATACCCCCACCGCCCGTCTCAGGCCGGGCCACCATCCGGCCTGCAGCCTCCCCCCCTCCCCCATTCCTGGAGAGGAAGTCGGCTACCGCCATCTGGACCCCCGGCCTGTGGACCACCTTGAACTTAAACGGCTGCAATGCCAGATACCACCGGGTGATCCGCGCGTTGGTATCCTTCATGCGGTGGAGCCACTGCAGGGGCGCGTGGTCCGAACAGAGGGTGAACTCCCGCCCCAGGAGATAATATCGCAGAGTGAGGACCGCCCACGTGATGGCCAAACACTCCTTATCTATGGTGCTGTACTTCGTCTCTCTCTTCGAGAGCTTCCGACTGATGTACAGCAGCGGGCGTTCCTCACCCCTTATCTCCTGGGCCAGGACCGCTCCCAGCCCCCTGTCCGACGCGTCAGTCTGCAACACAAAAGGGAGAGAAAAGTCAGGAGAATGCAAAAGCGGGCCGCCACACAGAGCAGCCTTAACCTGGGTGAAGGCCTGCTGACACGGCTCCGTCCACTGGACCGGGTCTGGTGCTTCCTTTTTAGTGAGGTCAGTCAGCGGGCTGGTGAGGTCCGAATAATTAGGTACAAACCTTCTGTAATATCCTGCCAGCCCCAGGAACTGCCTCACCTCCTTTTTGGTCTTGGGCCGCGGGCAGGTCGCAACTGCTGCAGTTTTATCAATTTGGGGACGTACCTGACCGTGACCCAAGTGGAAACCCAGATACCTGACCTCCACCCGCCCAATCGCACACTTCCTCGGGTTGGCAGTCAGGCCGGCCCCCCTCAGCGCCTGCAGGACTGCCCGCAGGTGCCCCACATTGCGCTGCCAGTCGTTACTGTAGATGATAATGTCATCCATATAGGCCGTGGCATATGCGGCATGCGGGCGCAGGACCTGGTCCATGAGGCGCTGGAAGGTGGCCGGCGCTCCAAACAACCCAAAGGGAAGGATGACGAATTGGTGCAATCTGAACGGCGTTGTGAAGGCTGTTTTTTCTTTGGATAAGAGAGAAAAGGGGATCTGCCAATATCCCTTCGTCAAATCCAGCGTCGAATAAAATCCCGAGCCGACCGAGCCGATCAAGCAACTCGTCCACCCGCGGCATTGGATACGCGTCAAACTTTGACACGGCATTCACCTTGCGATAATCCACACAGAACCGAATCGAGCCGTCCGTTTTAGGAACCAAATCTATCGGGCTCGCCCAATTGCTGTGGGATTCTTCTACCACCCCCATATCGAGCATCGCCTCTAATTCAGCCTGGACCACTTTTTTTTGTGTTCAGGTAGCCTATACGGACGACTACGGACCACTACGCCCGGTTCAGTCTCAATATGGTGCTGGATGAGATTCGTCCGGCCCGGTAGGGACGAGAACACGTCAGCAAACTCCGCTTGCAACTTGGCAATGTCAGTGAGCTGGGACGGCGAGAGGTGATCTCCTCCAGGGGCCAGAGCGAGAGATTGACTTTTGGTGTTCACCTCTGGCCCGAGATCCTCCTCCCCACTTACTACCGCCGCCAGCATCACTGACCCCGCCTCGTTCCACTTTTTAAGGAGGTTGAGGTGGTATATCTGACGTGCCCCGTTCCTATCTGATCGAAGGACCTCATAATTGAGGTCTCTCCAACTCGTCGTGTGACCTCAAAGGGCCCTTGCCACTTGGCGAGTAATTTGGAGCTTGATGTGGGGAGCAATACAAGTACCTTCTCTCCCGGTGTAAATTTACGCAGGTTGGCACCTCTGTTGTACAGCCGGCTCTGTTTGCCCTGGGCCTGTAGCAAATTCTCCATGGAGAGCCGCCCCAAAGTGTGAAGTTTTGCTCTCAGGTCCAGCACATACTGAATTTCGTTTTGGCTATTAGAAGGTCCGTCCTCCCAAGATTCTCTCAGGACGTCCAACACCCCCCGGGGCTGACGTCCGTAGAGAAGCTCGAAGGGGGAAAACCCCGTGGAGGCTTGCGGGACCTCGTGCACCGCGAACAAGAGTGGCTCCAACCATTTATCCCAATTTTTGGCGTCCTCATGCACGAACTTCCGAATCATGCTTTTCAACGTACGATTAAACCGCTCCACCAGCCCGTCTGTTTGTGGGTGATAGACGCTGGTGCGAACTGATTTAATGCCCAGTAATTCGTATAGTTCATGCAAGGTACGTGACATAAACGCCGTGCCCTGATCAGTGAGAATCTCTTTCGGGATTCCCACTCGGGAGATTATTCGAAACAGTGCCTCCGCAACACTCTTTCCAGAAATGCTGCGGAGGGTAACTGCCTCTGGGTATCGGGTTGCATAGTCAACTATCACTAATGCAAACCGATGCCCACGTGCGGAACGTTCTAATGGCCCGATGAGGTCCATGCCAATTCTCTCGAAGGGGACCTGCATTAGAGGAAAGGGGGCGCAAAGGCGCTTTTGGAGCGACCGGTGGGTTTACCAACTGACATTCACGACAAGCCGCGCACCATCGGCGAACATTCTCGTGCATGCCCGGCCAAAAGAATCGGGCCATGAGACGATTTAATGTTGCTGCCAGCCCTAAATGACCTGCCATCGGATTACAGTGAGCCGCCTGGAAAAGCATTTCCCGGCGGCTTTTCGGGATTAACAACTGGGTTGTATCCTGCTTTGTCTGAGCGTCTTTGGTCACTCGGTACAACCTATCTTTGATCACGGCGAAATAAGTGTAGGAGAGCGGCTGCTCAGGTTGGAGGAGCTGACCGTCGATGGAACGGACCTGTTCAAAGGCATTTTTCAGCGTCTCGTCCTGGGATTGCTCCAAGGGGAAGTCATCGCCCTCCAGGAGGATTCGCCTCCCGGGAGTGCTCGGTCCCCCCGAGGCCGATCCCAGAGTTCCCGGTTCAGCCTCCCCCAGCTGCACGACCGCCCTCCTCCCTCGCTCTCTACTTGCCAAAGAGACATCCGCACATAAACACCTCAACAATTGACTAAACGCTGGCCAATTCGTCCCCAAAATCAGCGGATGTCGGAGGTGCGGGTTAACTGCCACCTCCAGGCTATGCTTTTGTCCCCGGAATTGAATAACAGCAGGCCACAAAGGATACTTCACCACATCCCCGTGCACGCACCGCACCCGAACCATGCGGCTCTTATCCAATGCCCCGGGCTGAATCAGGCTTTGGTGAATTGAGGTTTGGTTACAACCTGAATCCACCAAAGCCTGATACGTACCCCCCTTAATACTCACAGGTATCTGGTACAACCCGGCTTGATACCTGTGATCAGGGTCCCCACCTCCATCACTGGACACCTGTCCACAAAATGTCCCGGGTCCCCGCAGCGCCAACAGGCCGGCCCAGGCCTCCCCGCCCCCCTGGTGGCAGTAAGTGGGTCACCTCCCTGACGGGAAGAGAGTGGAGAAGTGGAGGCGGTCCCCGGCACCACCCCAGTCCAGCCAGTGCCTCGGGGCATTGACCGTGGATCATCCGGAACACCCTGCCCTCCCTGTCCACCCCGCCCTCGGGGAAACGTACGAGGAGGGACCGTCGGTCGGGACCTGGGGAAAGGGACAGGTTTAGGGGTGAGAGAAAGAGAGGGAGAAACAACAGGAGAAGAGAGGGAGAGAGAGGCCGCTGGAAGGGGTTCGCCGACCCCTGGGCACGCCACCATATGGTCCTCCGCCAGTTGGATGGCCAGGTCCAGCGACGTCGGACGGTGGCACTGGACCCACTCTGCAGTCCTCCTCGGGAGACGGGAGATGAACTGCTCCAGCACCACACGATCGATGACCTGATCGACGTCGCTATCCCCGGCCAGTAGCCATTTGCGGCAGGCGTCCCGGAGCTGCTGGGCCATCACGAAGGGTCGGCCACTTTCGCCCAGGTCTCGTGACCGGAACCGCTGTCGATGTTGCTCCGGGCTTAAGCCGACCCGCTGGAGGATGGCCCGTTTTAGGTCTCCGTAGACCAGGAGGTTCGGGACGGGGAGCTGTTGGGCCGCCACTTGCGCCTCGCCCGATAACAAGGGAATGAGGTGCACCGGCCATTGGGTTTGCGGCCACCCACATGCCTCCGCCGTCCTCTCAAACAGGTCGATGAATGCCTCGGGATCGTCCGCCGGCCCCATTTTAGACATTGGCATATGGCCCGCGGGGGCTGCACTCACTGACGGTCCTCCGGTGTGACCCTCCCGGTCTAGGCAGCTCTGGAACAGCTCGCCAGTAGGAGGGCTTGGAAGCGACGCTCCTGATCCTCCCTCATGGCGACGAGAGCCTGATGTTGCTGTTGGTGGGGTCCCGCGAGCGATTGGATGACCTCCTCAAATGGCGTACCTGACGGAGTCTGCATGATGTCAGCGGCCGTTTCCTCTTCCTTCCGGGTTTCGGCACCAGTGTAGCGTGGTTGGTTCATGCAGGAAGGAAGAGGCAGGGTCGGCTTAGCTGAGACTCGTGAAACTTTTATTCAAATGAAAGTGAAACCAAAACAAAACAGGCGGCGCGCTCGTTCCGCGCTCTGCACTCTGCGCTCAATATCGCTCAATATCTCTCAGCCTCTCTGCAGGTTCTCCCGTGCTTTGTGAATGCGCCATGCGCCGTGCACCCGAGTCTCAGTCGTTCTCTCCCGACCTCCACTTCCTGGCCGCTTATATCCTGTCTCTTCCCGCCAGTTACTGTAACAAGACACAGGTGTTTGTTATTTGCACTTGACCCACTTACGCCGCGCTCGTTTCTCCACTCCCTCTCCCGCTGCAAACCCCGCTGAACCACGCCCCCCTCGCCACAAATACCAACATTCATCAATGATGATCGATGATGCAATTGGACTGGAGAGCTTCATCCAGTGTTTGGTTCTTATCTCCCAATAACTCATTGTTTGCACCCTGGACTAACCTGTCTTGAATTCTCCACCTCCTTCCCCATCAGGCATACACCAAGCGAACAGGAACACAGACAACAACCTGCTCTTTGTTCAAAGTATATGAAACGAGGTCAACAAGATGTCTCTTCGGTACACCATACACAGTTCACACTGAGCCACTAGCTTTCTCTGCGCTTTCCACCACTTCTGCCGCCTTCCTCTGTGCAGAGTCCAGCTTTAAAGGGCGGGCCTTTAAAGAGATAGAGAGAAATACAGGAACTCCTGGCCACAATGACAATTGCTCTAAACATAACGTCTGAGGACGTAACAAGTGTAGACAACGGTCTGTCTGACACAGCTTTACCTTCATAGCTACTAATATGTGTTAATTACATGTATTTTAAATCAGTTTTATAAGGAAATTAAGTTATTAACCAAACTTTTTATTTGTGTTTGTTTTTTTGTTGATATTTCAAAAGATAGAAGCTATAAAAAGTATTTTTTTTTACTAATTATTCAATTGAGGGTTATAATTATAACACACCATTATACACAGCCAGCCACTACAACTGAAATATAAACTGAATGAATAGTTGCAATTGAATTGTGTAAAACAAAAAAATCCATGAACATATGTTTTTCTATTATTTAATAATTATATGAGTCATGTTTTTCAATATTTTATATTCTCCTACTCTGGACAATAAAGTAAAAATTATGTATGTCTCCACAGATTTTCTGACATCAACGGGAAGAGAGAAGATGCTGTAAAGTTTCTTCTGAATCTGTTTATTTCAGCATCAGAGTTTGATGCAAATACAGAAGAAAATTACACTGAACTATTAACATCTGTGTGCAACTACACAACTTTCCCTTACGATGATTATGATGATACTGAGAACCAGGTTGAACACTTTGATTTCCTGCTAGATCTGTGTTCACATGTGAAGAACTATGAGACGCAAACAGGCAAGAGTTTCTTTCCAGCATTACAGCCCATTTATCAGTCAGCTCCTGTCTGGAGAATAAAGCTCTCAGAGAGAAAGAGCTCCATCCTCCTAGAAGTGCTGAAACTCCAAACAAAGAAGAAACGAGTAGATCTGATAGACTGGACAGATGAAGAGAGTGAAGTGAGGGGATTCCTCCAGTGTCTGCCCTACATCTCACAGCTCAGGTGAGAGTTTCAATTGGAAACAGCTTCCTATGCTTATTTTATTGTATTTAGTACTCACAAATCACAATATAATTCTATAATGAGCTTGCATATATATCTATATATCAACAGTTTTATTATACAAAATCTATGACTTAAATTAAAATCACACACACACACACACACACACACATTTATATATATGCACACACATACACTACTAAGCCTTACATAATTTAATTTGTAAGAGATCATTTAAAAAAGTTATAATAAAATAACCTCACAGAGTGTTCAGGATTGAGATGCTGATTCTCACCGTAATCTTCAGTCAATTCAAGTCAAGTCACCTTTATTTATATAGCGCTTTTTACAATGTAGATTGTTTCAAAGCAGCTTTACAGGAAAAACAATATAAACAAAGTTTGTTTGGCTGAACAGAAGCCCCAAAAGAGCAGGCAAATCAATACAATTGATGAATTTTAAGTGTTAAGTTTCCCCAACTGAGCAAGTCATAGGCGACAGCGGCAAGGAACCAAAACTCCGGCAGGTGACGTAACGAATGTAGAATAGAATGGAGAAAAAACCTTGGGAGAAACCAGGCTCAGTTGGGGGACCAGTTCTCCTCTGGCCAACAGCCAAACCGTGCATGATTATTATACAACAATTCAAGTCCAATATGAAGTCCAATTTGGTCCGGTTAGAGATGGGTTCATGATCGTCACAGGGGAGGGTCCAGTAGAGTCACGGTCTCCGCAGACACCCCAGGGCAGTGCTGTGCTCGTGTCCAGGTCCTTCATCTGATCTGGATACGGCCCGGATCCAGCTGCCCACGGTAACCTCGGAATAAACAGAGACCAATATCAGCGTAGATGCCATTCTTCTTCTGATGTATCGAGTACATCAGGTGTTATGGGAATGTTCCCGGTTCCGGCTTATCTAAATTATGCAGCCTAACAATCATTTTACATGATTTGGATTAAAAATGTATGTATAACGTGTTATGTGTATGCCAGGTTGAAAAGATGTGTTTTTAGTCTACATTTAAACTGACAGAGTGTGTCTGCTTCCCGAACTGTAATAGGAAGACTGTTCCAGAGTTTAGGAGCTAAATAGGAAAAGGATCGCCCGCCAGCAGTTGACTTTGATATTCTAGGTATTATAAGCTGGTCAGTATTTTGGGATCGCAATAGTCGTGAAGGACTATAATGTGTTAAGAGATCGCTCAAGTACTGTGGAGCTAAACCATTTAATGCTTTGTAAGTAATTAGCAAGATTTTAAAATGTATTCGGTGTTTAATAGGAAGCCAGTGCAGGTTTGACAGAACTGGGCTAATATGCTCATACTTCCTGGTTCTAGTAAGAACTCGAGCTGCTGCATTTTGGACCAGCTGGAATTTGTTTATTAAGCGTGCAGAGCAACCACCTAGTAAAGCATTACAATAATCTAGCCTTGAACGCATGAACTAACTTTTCCGCATTTGTCTTAGATAGCATATGTCGCAATTTAGATATATTTTTAAGATGGAAGAACGGCGTTTTACAGATGCTAGAAACATGGCTTTCAAATGAAAGATTGGTATCAAAGAGCACACCCAGGTTTCTAACTGACGACGAAGACTTGACAGAGCAGCCATCGAGTGTTAGGCAGTAGTCTAGATTATTATGTGCCGAACTTTTTGGTCTAATAATTAGAATCTCTGTTTTTTCAGAATTTAGCAGTAGAAAGTTATTAGTCATCCAATTTTTTATATCGGTTATGCATTCTGTTAATTTAGTGAATTTGTTCGTTTCATCAGGATGAGAAGAAATATAGAGCTGAGTATCATCAGCGTAACAGCTAATGAAAGCTAATGCCATGCTTCCTAATAACTGCACCCAAAGGAAGCATGTACAGGGTGAAAAGCAATGGTCCTAGTACTGAACCTTGAGGAACTCCATACTGAACCCGTGACCGATATGACATCTCCTCATTTAATGCTACAAACTGATAACGCTCAGATAAGTATGACTTGAACCAGGCTAATGCACCTCCACTAATGCCAACATAATTTTCAAGTCTATTCAGAAGGATTTTGTGGTCAATTGTATCAAATGCAGCACTAAGGTCCAGTAACACTAACAGAGAGATACAACCACGATCGGATGATAAGAGCAAATCATTTGTAACTCTAATGAGAGCAGTCTCAGTACTATGATATGGTCTAAATCCTGACTGGAAATCCTCGTAGATGCTGTTTCTTTCTAGAAAGGAACATAGTTGTAAAGATATTGCCTTTTCTAGAATCTTTGACAAGAAAGGTAGATTCGATATCGGCCTGTAATTAACTAATTCTGTAGGATCAAGTTGTGTTTTTTTAATAAGCGGTTTAATTACAGCCAATTTAAAGGTTTTTGGTACGTATTCTAATGACAAAGAAGGATTAATAATATTAAGAATAGGATCTATGATTTCTGGAAGCATCTCTTTCAGTAGCTTAGTCGGTATTGGGTCTAGCATACATGTTGTTGATTTTGATGATTTAACGAGTTTAGACAATTCTTCCTCCCCAATAGCAATGAAGGATTGGAATTTTTCTTCAGGGACACTAAAATGTACTGTATTTTGGAATATTGTAGTAGATTGTTGCATGTTTATTATTTTCTCTCTAATATTATTAAGTTTGCAAGTAAAGAAGTCCATGAAGTCATTAGTGCTGTGCTGATTTAAAGCATCTGGGGTTGAGGCTTTATTGCTTGTTAATTTAGTCACTGTATCATATAAATACCTAGGGTTGTATTTGTTTTCTTCTAAGAGGGTAGAAAAGTAAGTAGATCTAGCTGATCTTAAGGCCTTTCTGAATGCAATAGAGCTGTCTTTCCATGAAATGCGAAAAACCTCTAGCTTAGATTTTTTCCAGCTCCGCTCCATTTTTCTGGCTGCTCTCTTGAGGGCCCGGGTGTGCTCGTTGTACCACGGTGTTGGACTATTTTCTTTAATCTTCTTTAAGCGTAACGGAGCAACAGTGTCTAAAGTGCTGAAAAAGAGAGAGTTTATAGTTTCTGTTGCAACATCAAGTTCTTCTAGTGATGACATGTTCTTCTGTTTCCTGCTGATCTCATATTGTATCAGATTATATTTGATAAGCTGTTTCAACAGATCAGTGTCAGTTGATCATTTTCTCACATTAACACTTCCTTTCCTTTGTCATCTCTAACTGAATCTTGTTCACTCTTTCTTTAGATTTGTTGAACCACAGAATAAATCATCTGAATCATGGGAGAAAAGAAAACAATTATTTATACTCAATTTGTGCCTGCAAGCTGTTCTCCACCAGAAAGAGACAATAGCAGCAACTGTAAAGAAACTTCTATCATCTGTGAATTATGAGAGATGTGATTTCCTGCTGGATCTGTGGTCACATGTGAAGAACTATGAGACTCAAACAGGCAGGAGTTTCCTTCCAGCATTACAGCCCTTTTATCAGTCAGGTCCTGTAATCTGGAGAATAAACCTCTCAGATCGAAAGAGCTCCATCCTCCTAGAAGTGCTGAAACTCCAGACAAAGAAGAAACCAGTAGAGCTGATAGACTGGACAGATGAAGAGAGTGAAGTAAGGGGATTCCTCCAGTGTCTGCCCTACATCTCACAACTCAGGTCAGAGTTTTATGGCGAGATTCCATTCATAGTTTGAATCATTTGTCATTTATATGCATTAATAAATTACATTGTTAATTTAGATTCATTTGAAATACATTTATATCAGATCTATTAATGATGTAAGCTTAATTTATATTGTTTTAATGTAGCTGAAGATTTTGGCTGCATTTATAATGTAAGACAAATCTTTAGATACTTGTCTAATTTTTTGTTCCTATGGTTAACATTTACTTGAGATGGACCTGACTGCATTTACAGCTGCAGCCAAATGTTTTGAGAATAAAAAAAATATTATGTAAAATATAAAAAATAAAAATATAAAATATCTACTGAAGTATAATTACAAACATTTCATAAGTGACAAAGGCTTTTATTAACAATACATCAAGTTTAAGCAAAGAGTCTATGTTTGTAGTGTTGACTCTTCTTTTTCAAGACCTCTGAAATGTGCACTGGCATGCTGCCAATCAACTTCTGGGTGATGGCAGCCAAATCTTGCATTATCAATGCTTGGAGTTTCTGGGTTTTGTTTGTCCACCTGCCTCTTGAGGATTGACCACAAGTTTTCAATGGGATTATGGTTTGTGGAGTTACCTGGCCATGTACCAAAATTTAAATGTTTTGTTCCTCGAGGCACTTAGTTATTACTTTTGAGTAATAGCAAGGTGCTCCATTATACTGGAAAATGCATTGTTTATCATCAAACTGATCTTGGATGGTTGAGAGAAGTTGTTCTCAAATCATGGCTGTGTTCTTAGGCAAAATTGTGAGGGAGCCAACTCCATTGGCTGAGAATCAGCCCCCACACATGATTGGTCTCAGTATACTTTACTGTTGGCATGACACTGCACTCACCTAGCACTCACCTTTTCTTCTCCGGAGAAGCTTTTTTCCATATACGCCAAACAAGGGGTGAGGGGATTTATCAGAGAAAAGGACTTAACCCCAGTTCTCAGCAGTCCAATCCATGTACCTTTTGCAGAATATCAGTCTGATCTTGATGTTTTTCCTGGAGAAAAGTAGCTTCTTGACTAAGCCATCCACTAAAATTATTTGCCTCGTTGTGCATGCAGATGCACTCACCTCTGCCTGCTGCCATTCCTGAGATTCCTGGTGCCCCGATTCTGCAGCTGTATCAACTTTAGGAGACGTCCTGGTGCTTGCTGGACTTTCTTGGGGTTTCCTGAAGCGTTTTTCACAAGTCAAGTCACCTTTATTTATATAGTGCTTTTTACAATAGAGATTGTTTCAAAGTAGCTTTACAGTGGTCACAGGAAAACAATAAAAAAAATAATGTTTGTTTTGGCTGTACAGCAGCTCTAGAAGAGTAGGCCAATAAATAATATTGATGAGTATTAATTGTTAAGTGTCCCGAACAGTGGCAAGGAACCAAAACTCAAGCAGGTGACAGAATAAATGAAGTAAAAATTGTGCAAGAAACCAGGCTTTGTCGGGGGACCAGTTTCTAGCCAACAAACAAATAGTGCATGATTATTATATTGACAACATTTAAGGTCAGACGTCAGATTAAGATAAGGACACTGAAAATATTTAATCCAGTTCCGTCTGTTTCGAGATCGGGTTCATGAGGCCTTCACTGGGGAGGGTCTAGTAGAATAACGGTCTCCGCAAACACTTCAGAACTGTGTTGTGGTCATGTCGAAGTGCAGGTCTTTCATCTGATCTGGATACAACCTGAATCTGGCTGACCATAGTAACGGGACTAATATCAGCGTAGATGCCATTCTTTTTATGATTTCATGAGTACATCAGATGTTATGAGAAGTGTTCCCGGTTCCGGCTGATCTAAAGTATGCAGCCCAACAATCATTTTACATGATGTGAATTATATAAAAAAAGAATGTGTTATGTGTATGCCAGGTTGAAGAGATGTTTTTAGTCTAGATTTAAACTGACAGAGTGTGTCTGTATCACAAACAATGCTAAGAAGACTGTTCCAGAGTTTAGGAGCTAAATAGGAAAACGATCGACCACCAGCAGTTGACTTTGATATTCTAGGTATCATCAACTGGCCAGAATTTTGGGATCACATTAGACGTGAAGGACTATAATGTGTTAAGAGTTCGCTCAAGTACCAGGGAGCTAACCCATTTAATGCTTTGTAAGTAATTAGCAAGATTTTAAAATATATTCTGTGTTTAATAGGGAGCCAGTGCAGTGCTGAAAGAACCAGGCTAATATGCTCATACTTCTTGGTTTGAGTAAGAACTCAAGGTGCTGCATTTTGGACCAGCTGGAATTTGTTTATTAAGCATGCAGGGCAACCTCTCAATAGAGCATTATAATAATCTAACCTTGTGCTCATGAATGCATCAACTAACTTTTAAGAATATGTAGTAATTTAGATATATTTTTAAGATGGAAGAATGCAGTTTTACAGATGCTAAAAACATGGCTTTCAAATGAAAGATTGGTATCAAAGAGCACACACAGGTTACTAACTGACAACGAAGACCGACAGAGCAGCCATCGAGTGTTAGACAATTGTCTAGGTTATTACACGTATAACCTTTTGGTCTAATAATTAGAATCTCTGTTTTTTCAGAATTAAGTAGCAGAAAATTACTAGTCATCCAATTTTTTTTATCAGTTATGCATTCCATTAAATTAGTGAATTGGTACTTTTCATCAGGATGATAAGAAATATAGAGCTGAGTATCATCAGCATAACAGGGAAAGCTAATGCCATGCTCCCTAATAATTGCACCCAAAGTTAGCATGTACAGAATGAAAAGCAACAGTCCTAGTACTGAACCTTGAGGTACTCCATACTGAACTTGTGATCGATATGACATATCTTCATTTACTGCTACAAACTGATATCAGTCAGATAAGTATGATTTGAACCATGCTAATGCAGTTCCACTAATGCTAACATAATTTCCGAGTCTATTCAAAAGGATTTTGTGGTCGATAGTATCAAATGCAGCACTAAGATCCAGTAACACTAACAGAGAGATGAATTAATTATATTAAAAAGAGGATCTATGATCTCTGGAAGCATCTCTTTATCGGTATCGGGCCTAGCATACATGTTGTTGATTTTGATGATTTAACAAGTTTAGACATTTCTTCCTCCCAGATAGCAATGAAAGAATGGAATTTTTCTTCAGGGACACTACAATTTACTGTATTTTGATATTTTTACACACACTGTATTTTTGCTGTATTAAACTGTTGCATGGTTAGAATTTTATCTCTAATATTATGAATTTTAAAAGTAAATAAGTTCATAAAGTCATTATTTCAGTGCTGTTTGAAAGCATCTGGGGTTGAGACTTTATTTCTCATTAATTTAGTCACTGTATCAAATAAATATCTAGGGTTGTATTTGTTTTGTTATAAGAGGGTGGGCAGATCTAGCTGATTGTAATGCTTTTCTGAATCCATATAGCACCATCATTTGAGATGCTGCTATATGGCACCTCATAATGGTTCTTTGTAGCACCATTTGGTGCTATATAGCACTAAAAATGGTTCCCCTATGATTACGAGCCAAAGAACCACTTTTAGTGCTATATAGCACCATTTTTTTTTAGAGTGTAGTGTACAACAATTTAACTTTTGTCCTATGAATCCCTTTTGTGGAAAGCAATGATGACTACACGCGTTTCCTTGCGGGTAACAATGGTTGACAGGAAGAATAATGATTTTAATCGCCATTCTCTTTTTATAGCTTAAAGTCTGCTATTCTAACATAATTAGCACGACATAATGATCTCATTCTCACTGTGTTAACAAGAGAATCATTGGCATGATGTCAGCTGGTACTTTTTTGTGGCAGGGCTGAAATGCAGTGGAAATGTTTTGATGGGGGGGGGGGGATTAAGTTCATTTTCATGGCAAAGAGGGACTTTGTATTTAGTTGCATATACTACATTCTGGAGTAAAAAAAAAGTAATGAAATCAACATCTAGTCATGGATGAAAGAACATCACCTGGAGCTCAACTTAGCGAAATAGGAGCTTCTCGTCTTCCCTGCTATTCCAACTCTACAGCTCAACTTCACCATCCAGCTAGGTTCGTCAGGGATTATCTCATCAAGGTCGGCCAGAAATCTTGGAGTGATCTTTGAGGACCAACTGACCTTCAAAAGAATACATTAAGATAGCTGTAACACAGTTCTTTGTTTGGGGAGGAAGGAGGCAGAAACCAGCAGACATTAAACAAACTTTAGTATGAAATAAAACATAAATACAAAATAAACGTAATGACTGCTGTCCCTCATGGGCGACTGCCCACACAAACACCAAAACACAACATAAAATCCAGGCCTTGTCCTCTCTCGTCCTTCACTGTCGTCGCTCCTCCTTTAATGCCTCCGCTCTTCCGTGAGATACGAGACCGGTGGCTCACAGGTGGCGCTCATTACCAATCATGCCACCGGCTCTCGTGACTCTCCCACGGTCCCTCGACCCCGCCCTGCTCGCCACAATACCTTAGTCATGCAGGTTTGCTCTTCACAACATTAGGAAGATCAGGTCTTTCCTAACTGAGTGAACAACACAAGTCCTTGTCCAGGCCCTGGCAATTTATAGGCTTGATTACTCCAATGCTCTTCTGGCTGGCGTAGCGAAAATGGGGCGGGATTTATGAATGTGTTTAATCATTCGTTATGATCAAATATGCACACAAATCAACCATGAAGGGAAATATGTATACTGACAATAAATCAATATACGGATTATAAGAAATTATGAATATACATGTCTTGATTCGGCTTGTAGAATTTGTTAGTTCTAGCATTAAAGCAGCAGCCATATGTGCACTATACGAGCCGTGCAATTTTCATGAACTGTAGAAAGATTTCCTCATGGCCACAAAAAATATTCTTTCCTTTTTCGTACTAAAGTACCAAAGCATGTAGCAAAAACCCAACGTTAAAGTGACTTATTCATGAGCATTAGAGAGATAATCAAGTGTGAATACATTGACTTTAATACGCAAAACTATGAACACTATGAACGACTAAGACATAAAGTACATACACTGACTTGAGGGGACTCAAGGAGAGAGAGAGAGTGAGAGAGAGGGGGGGAAAGAAAGTGTGTGTGTGAGAGAGAGAGAGTAACAGAACAACACTTTTACAAACAGTTAACCCATTGAGAGCCAGCATGGAAATCACCTTAATAGGGGCAAATAAGCTTTAAATGCATTTAGAGATCGGTCACCAATACTTGCATTGGGTTTCTCTTGTTGCTAAGTCACCGATGCGTGCATTTGGAGAGTTATTTGTTTGGATGCTGGCAAGTTCCTTGACGAGTCCTTTGTTGGATTCGCGGGAAGTTCAGATGGCCTAAGGCCATGAAAGTCAAGAGGACAAGAGCGCAAGAGAACAAGAGTGAGTGTCCGGATGTCAGGAATTTTAAAGATACACATGCATGCTCCCACTCTTTGCTGAAGAGCCAGTCACTGGATTGGAAGTGTATAGTGGGAAATTTCCCTTTGTTTCTGTTCCCAACTAATTAGCATATTTTATGAATTTTATGATATTTTATGAATATCAGAATGGGACAGACTTTGGTGCAACAGAATGATCTAAATGATATAATGGATTTTAGCATTACTCAATATACATAATCTTTCCAAGAATGTGCTGACAAGAATAAAGTTACCAAACATCATTAGGCAGAAAGACACAGGCAGAGAAGTCTCTTTTTAAACAACGTTATACGTATTTAAACGTCTAAACCAGGGGTCGGCAACATTTAATGTTGAAAGAGCCATATTTAACAAAAAAAAAAAATCAAATCTGTCCAGAGCCGCAATCTAAGGTTTATATATGAAGCGATACTTCGCTCCTTCCTGCTTCTCTACAGTGCAGACGCGTATATCTCTCTCCTCTCGCTCTCGCTTCCTCGCGCTTTTGTATTTTGTTGTCTTTCTTTTTCACTGACCCGCTGCTTGCTGGTCTCCTGAGAATACTGAGATGGAAAGGATTTTCTATATGATTGGATTATTGATGGCAGGGTTCCTATTCTTTGGCTTTGGGACTGCCCTGACCTATCAGAAGACTGGTAAGACAGCTGCAAGCAAATTCACCCAGCCGCTGTCTGTAGAAATTAAGAAATGCTTTGTGGTTGCGTGTGGCCATTTGAAGGAATTAGATCAGAGAGTGATACAGATTGAGGAACTGAATCGTAGCAACACAGTCCGGACTGCTTATGTGGGCTCCATCGAGAGTCAGACCGGTGAACTTTTTACAGACTGTAACCGGTCTGGCCATGAGGCTAGACGTGATGTCTATGGAACTGTACGGACCGAACGCGACCGGAGCTGATTGATTGATTATGATCCGGACAAATTACCGAAGATCAACAAATGGAATAAAAATTCACCCGAAACTTCACTTGTCCCTATCTCTCGGGAACTCAGCATGATGAACAGTCTGGTCTCCTTATCTCCCTTCAATGACAAAGCCAAAGAACTCAACTGAACTGAACTCAAAAACAACTCATGTTTTGGCTATATTCTCTTTCAACATCCGTCTGCCTGTCCTGCCCTTATCTATCCCCCCCCCCCCCCCCCCCCCCCCCCCCCCAACTCCACTGAAAAAAATCCCCACACGAGTCTTATGTGTAATGTCTGATGTATATTATGTTTGTTTTTGTTGTGTCTGCTGCTATGGATGCTTGCTAAACTGCACTAATTTCTGGAGAGTTGGCGCTGCAAATGGCTGCCTTGGTGTTTCAGCTCTTCAGTGATTGTTTTTGTTTTTGTTTGTTTGTTCATGTTGTGTTGTAAATGTGCACTGGAATAAAGCTCTTTCTGATTCTGATTCTGAACTGTTGACGGGGGGTGGGGTGCATCGCGGTGCGACACTCATACGGCGCGACACTCCTTTCTTCCGTGGGCGGAGCGATAGCGATCATCGCGGTGCGACACTCATACTCCTTTCTTCCGTGGGCGGAGCGATAGCGGACCGAGCGTGGATAGCGGGACCGCTGCTACAACTTACGTGCAGGGGATGAAAGAGCCGCAGCACAGGGGTGAAAGAGCCGCATGCGGCTCCGGAGCCGCGGGTTGCCGACCCCTGGTCTAAACTAAATACCAAAACATAACTAAAATATTACAACCTGGATGGCATGCAGACATACATAAGAATATATCATATACAGGTATGAGATGGCTGAGGATAAGTTACATAGAGTATGTAGACATTTTTGTGTATTCATGTATATGGGTGTGTGTGTCTTAGGTCACCAGATGGCCTTCTCATCCTTGTAGTGTGGGGGAGGGCTGGAGGAGAAGAGCCTTGTTTTATTGTCCAAAGGGCCATAAAACACTTGGTCTCAGACTTAGGGCCCGTCCACACGGAGATGCGTATCACTGTATCCGCATACATTTGTTATCGGATTGGCGTTCCGTCCACATGGATCAGGCGGTTTGGGAGACTGAATCCACTCTCTTTTGATACCGGGTCCTAAAGTGGATAGATCTGAATCCGACACCCTTGCGGTCTCGTGTGGACGGCCAATCCGTATATTTTTTATGATCCGATGATCTCATCACATCACGTGTCGGCTGTGTCACGTAACAGCAACAGTGTTGCCAGATTGGACTGAAGAGTTCCAGCCCAACTACAGCTTAAAACCCTCCCATTTAAAAAAATACCAGCCCAAAGTGCATACTCTTATAAATAATGAAAAATGTTGAGCGATTTTATGCATCAAAAACCATCCCATCATCGCGGTGCGACACTCCTTTCTTCCGTGGGCGGAGCGATAGCGATCATCGCGTTGCGACACTCCTTTCTTCCGTGAGCGGAGCGATAGCGATCATCGCGGTGCGACACTCCTTTCTTCCATGGGTGGAGCGATAGCGAACCGAGCGCGGATAGCGGGACCGCTGCTACAACTTACGTGCAGGGGATGAAAGAGCCGCAGCACAGTGGTGAAAGAGCCGCATGCGGCTCCGGAGCCGCGGGTTGCCGACCCCTGGGATAGGGAATGCACCGGCATCGTGTGGACGTGGCCTTAGTGGCATCGCTGAGACTTAAAGTCTTATTCTGTGTTAACTCAAAAATCATAACCTGATATTGGTTTTTGATCGATCATTTTTAGCTACTGTTCAGATACTACAGATGACTGGACAGTCAATCAAACCCTGGCAACTTATCCAGAACGCTATAGAACGTCTTGTTTTCATCAAGTCCAAAAAGGCCCATATTACACCTCTCTTTATCTCTCTGCATAAGCTACCACATGCTGTTCTTTTATATCATATCAAGGTATTCCACCACAGGTTCCGCACTCTCCTACTTTCACTCACTATTACGAGTCTACACACCTAACAGAAACCTACAAACGATAAATGAGAGGCAGCTTGTGGTACTGTTACGTTAGCAAGATCCAGGACATTTTGTGTGTGGTCCTTGAGTTATCGATTAATTTGTTGCAGACTAATGAGTCTAACTGCTGGATCCATTGAAGTCCTCTGTACTGTAACTGCTCTGAGACACGAAGGTTGAGGATCAAATTGCTGTTTATTAGGGTAATTCAAAACAGACTAAATGGTCAATCCACAGGCAAGCAGTCCAAAAAAAAAAATCACCTGGAAAGAATCTCAAACAGAAAGGGTGATCCAGGAAAAAAGCAGTGGATAAAAAAAAAGAAAAAGGAAGGCACTCAAGAATGCAGTACAAACACATGCTTAGGCATGAGTGACTGACAATAGTTTGGATTGGAGTACCCTCTCAAACTGGCTGTCAAAGGAACTCCAGCTGATGATTGTGACAATTGCATTATGTTTCACAGTTTATTTGATGTGAATGCATATTTTAATTTATTTCAACCATTGTAGTTCCACTTGTCCATATGATTTTTTATATTTCGTTAGGGGAAAAAATGCAATTCCACCTCAGGGTAAAACTGAAAACTGAGGACTATCACATATGTTCTTCTCTTTTCACTTCTCAAACACTTTAGGTATAATCTGACAAACTGTTTGAGTAGTTTCAAGAATCCTTCTTGGTTTCCTTTGTCACCTCTAACAGAGTCTTTTTCACTCTTTCTTTAGATTTATTAAACCACAGGATGAATCATCTGAATCATGGAAGAAAAGAAAGAGATTCTTTATACTGAATTTGTGTTTCCAAGCTGTTCTCCAACAGAAAGAGACAACAGAAGAAACAGTGAATAAACTGCTATTACATGTCGATGTTGAGAAATCTGATTTCCTGCTGGATTTGTGGTCACATATGAAGGACTATGAGACTCAAACTGGCAGGAGTTTCCTTCCAGCATTAGAGCCCATTTATCTGTCAGTTCCTGATGTTTGGAGAATACAGCTCTCAGAGAGAAAGAGCTCCAGCCTCCTAGACGTACTGAAACTCCAGACAGAGAAGAAACCAGTAGAGCTGAGAGACTGGACAGATGATGAGAGTGAAGTGAGGGGATTCCTCCAGTGTCTACCCTACATCTCACAGCTCAGGTAAGAGTTTTATGGGAACAGACCACCGTTGTTTGATTATTTTATTTAGTGCTCAAAGTAAAATTAATTAAAATAATATTTATTTTGGGTAGACAGTATGTATATGAATTTGAAACAGAATTGAAAACACTGAATAGAACTGTGGTTTTGTCAACACCACAGTGGCTGGTTGCATAAACTCTTAAACTAGTCTTAAAAGTTAGTCATCTCATCTCAGTTTTTTCTTCAAGAAAAGAAAACTGTTCTAAACCAATTGCAGAGAAAAGGTAGATTTGTGTCATCTGAGTCTAAAAAAATAAGACTGGTTAGCTCTAAATAAAGTATGTTTTATTAACAAAGTTGGGGAGGAGACTGTTCAAATGATCCATGCCATCAACTTGTCATGTGCATTTACCACGACTCATCTGATCAGCATAAGAGGAAGGCTATATTGTCACGGACTCGGTCACACACCTAGCACCAGACTCCTATGCTCCACCTACTCGTTCCCAATCTCCGGAATTCTAATCATTCACACCTGTTCATCATCATCATCATCTCCGTATAAATCCAGTCAGTAACCAGTGCTCGGCGTCTGGTCTTAGCTCTCGCTACTCAGCGCATGCTTCACAGAGTCTCGCTCGCTGTTATTCTCCAGGATAATCTCCCTAGTGATCTCCTTCCGAGAATCTAGTCTCAAGTCTTCCGTGCTCCAGCGTTTTCCTCGCATCTCAGCCTCAGTTAAGCTTCCTCAGTCTATTTCAGTCTTTGCCACAATTGCCAACCCTGTGTGCTGTCTCTAATAAAACTTCAAGTTACTCATGTCTGTTGTCTGTAGTCGATCATGACAGAAGACCAGACCGCTAAACAAACCGCTGACTTCCTCGTCGCCGGAATCGAACGCAGAGCTCACTAGTGTATTCCTCAAAGCGCTGCACCTGGTCTCTTCCTCAGCTTCTGCATCAGCCAGTCCCGTGGCCGAACCAGCGCCCTACACAGGTGAGTCTGGAGAATGTGGCGGATTTCTTTTACGTTGCTCTCTATATTTAGTCAAGTGATACATTCATCAAGCACTTTCGTGAAGTCTTTAGCCGCACACCCGGCCCTCCATGACTATACCATCCATTTCCGTACATTGGCAGCAGCCAGTGGATGGAATGAAACTGCATTATTGTCGATTTATCAAGCTGGTCTCAACCCCCAACTCAAAGTGGCTCTGGCCATCTATGATGACAACATCAGGTTGGAAAACTTCATTCATCATGCCAATCTGATAGCCCAAAATCTAGCAGCCTGCTTCCCGCCTGTTTCCACGCCGCATTCTCCGCCCTCTGTGTCAGAATTAAGCCCTCCAGCCCCCGAACTGATGCAGGTTGATCACCACCGCCTGACTCCAATGGAAAGGGAACGGCGCATGCGGATGCATCTCTGGCTGTACTGCGGAGAGTGGGGCCATCTCCGGGCAGCTTGCCCAACCCGGTGGTTAGTACCTTTCACATAGAATCCATCATGCCTTCTCTCCCATCCACTGATATAATAGTATCTGCCGCTTGTTATTCTTCCACAGAAAAGGCCCTGATTGACTCTGGATCCGCGGGGAATTTCATCAACGCAGAACTCCTCTGCAAGCTCTGAACAAAGACCTTATTAACACAACCATATCAGGCTCACTCAATCTTGAGTGAAACCGCTGGGCAGGGGATGCATCCGCTACATCTCAGCGCCTCTCACCATCCAGATAGGCTGTCTGCACGTTTAAAGTCTTCCCCTGCTGGTGCTGGTGGGTTCCACCATCGACGTCGTTCTGGGACGCCCGTGGTTGTCAACTCATTCCCCGTCTATCAATTGGAAAACCGGGGAAGTGTTACAGTGGAGTACTGGTTGCCAGTTAAACTGCCTTCGGCCTATCAAACGCATTCGTAAACCAGCCCATCCGACCAGTGAGGTAGGCCAGCTAGCTGTGGCCTCCACTTCCATTGAGAGTCCTGCTTCCGCCTCAGAACCTCTCATTCCTTCCGAGTATCGGGCGTTCCAGGATGTATTCAGCAAGCAGCGGGCCACGCAACTTCCCCCTCATCGGCCTGCTGCCCGGGGCCTCATTCCCTCGAGGTCGGATTTACTCCTTGTCCATCCCGGAGCAACTGGCCATTGAGGAATACATCCAAGAGGCACTCGATCAAGGCTTCATCCGTCCATCTAACTCCCCTGCCGCTGCTAGCTTTTTCTTTGTGAGCAAGAAGGACGGAGGCTTGCGGCCCTGTATTGATTATCGACACTTAAATTCACAAACTATCAAGATCCGATACCCACTTCCCCTGGTCCCAACCGCTCTGGAGCAGCTGCGTGGAGCTCGCTACTTCACCAAGTTGGATCTCCGCAGTGCATATAATCTTATCCGCATCAAGAAAGGAGATGATTGGAAAACCGCCTTCATTACGCCATCAGGTCACTATGAGTGGCCCTTCGACCTGTCCAACGCCCCCGCCATCTTTCAGAACTTCATGAATGAGGTGCTTCGAGATTTCCTCAACCAATTTGTGATCGTCTACATAGACAACATCTTGGTATACTCCCGCACCCTGAACGATCACCGACAGCATGTCATTCAGGTCTTACAACGTCTTTGGGTGCACCAGCTGTTCCTGAAGATAGAGAAATGTGAGTTCCATCGCAGCTCAACTCACTTTCTCGGCTATATCATTGATCAAAACGGTGTAAGGATGGACCAGGGGCAGGTCAAAGCAGTTGAATCTTGGCCCGAGCCCACCACCATCAAAGAGCTGCAACGCTTTCTTGGGTTCGCAAACTTCTACCGCCGTTTTATTCACGAGTTCAGTACCATCTCAGCACCACTAACTGCATTACTCAAGACCGGGCCCAAGTCTCTGTCCTGGAATCCAGAAGCAACCCGAGCCTTTCACAACCTCAAGACTGCGTTCTGTACCGCACCAACTCTTGCTCATCCTTGTACTTACTACTCCAAGAAGCTAACCCCGGCGGAGCAGAATTACAACATCGGAAACCGGGAGTTGATAGCCATCAAGTTGGCCCTTGAAGAGTGGAGGCATTGGTTGGAGGGAGCGGTTCACCCTTTCCTCGCTATCACAGACCATCAAAACCTGGAATACCTCTGTGATGCCAAGAGACTCAACCCCCGACAAGCCCGGTGGGCACTGTTCTTTACCAGATTCAATTTCACCGTCTCTTATCCCCTAGGTGACAAAAATATCAAGGCAGACGCACTGTTACGTCAGTTTCAACCTGATAACCACTCCACTACACCTGAACCCATCCTCCCTCCAGCCATCATCGTGAGCCCGATTCAATGGTCAATAGATCAACTAATTGCTGATGCAACTCGCGAGGAACCTGCTCCGCCGGGGGGTCCTTAGGGGCGGATCTACGTTCCATCCAGCTTGCGCTTGCCCCTCATGGATCAAGCTCACACCTCTCCGGGCTCTGGACACCCAGGCCGTCAACGTACCCTCTCGCTCCTCCAGAATCGCTGCTGGTGGCACAGTATGGCTCGTGACGTCTCTCGTTACATCAAGGGCTGCTCAGTCTGTTCCACCATCAAGTCACCTACCCATCTTCCAGAGGGTAAGCTTCTCCCGTTGCCAGTACCCCACCGTCCCTGGTCCCACATCAGGAAACGATTGTCAGATCTGCCTCCCTTTGACGGTAATACTTGCATCCTGGTCGTGGTGGGGTGTAAGCTTCTCCAAGGGGTGTAAGCTCCTGCCCCTGAAGGGCTTCCCTACAGCTCTAGAGGCTGCGGAGGCCCTCTTCCAACATGTTTTTCAACACTTTAGCCACCCAGAAGATATTGTTTTCCGACCGGGGCCTCCAGTTCATCTCCCGGGTTTGGAAGGCTTTCTTCTCTCTTCTTGGGGTATCGGTGATTCTCAGTTCTGGATACCACCCTCAGACTAATGGCCAGACTGAGCGAAAGATCCAGGAGATTGGCAAATATCTTCGAGCCTACTGTGGTCACCAATAGGACACCTGGTGCCGCTTCCTTCCGTGGGCTGAATACACTCAAAACTTCCTCCGGCAGGAATTCACCCATCTCACCCCATTTCAGTGCATGCTTGATTACCAACCTCCTTTGTTTCCTTGGACAGGTGAGCCCACGGAAGTCCCAGCAGTTCATTACTGATTCCAGGACAGCGAGAGGGTATGGGACTCAGCTCACATCCACCTTCAGCGGGCAGTCCGTAGGCAACAGATCCAGGCTGACCGTCGCAGAGGTCCGACACCCAGGTACCATCCAGGACAGCTTGTCTGGCTCTCGACTAGGGACATTTGCCTACGGCTGCCCTGCCACAAGCTGAGTCCCCGTTATTTAGGTCCTTTCAAGATCCTGGAGCAAATCAATGAGGTTACCTATAAACTCCAACTTCCAGCTGAGTATCGAAATTCACCATCTTTTCATGTCTTGCTGTTGAAACCATTCAATAAACCTCTCCTGCCTTCCACAGGGTCTGGTGCTGAGGGTATACCCCCTCCTCCGGCGGACCCGGCGACCAGAATATTTACTGAGTTGCATCCTGGACTCTCGATGCCGTGGCGGTACCCTGCAATACTTGGTTGACTGGGAGAGATACGGCCCAGAGGAACGGTCATGGGTGACTCGAGACGACATCTTGGATCCTTCGCTTCTTGAAGATTTCCATACTGCTCATCCCGATTGACCGGCACCTCGGGGTAGGGGCCGTCACCGCCGTCGTCCGCCACGGTCCTCAGGAGCTGCCCGTGAGGGAAGGGGGGGGCGGGGGGGGTACTGTCACGGACTCGGTCACACCCCTCTCACCAGACTCCTACGCTCCACCTACTCGTTGCCAATCTCCTGAATTCTAATCATTCACACCTGTTCATCATCATCATCTCCCTATAAATCCAGTCAGTAACCAGTGCTCTGCGTCTGGTCTTAGCTCTGGCTACCCAGCGGATTCTTCACAGACTCTCGCTCGCTGTTATTCTCCAGGGTAATCTCCCTAGTGAGAATACTTGAGAATGCAGTCTCAAGTCTTCCGTGCTCCAGCGTTTTCCTCGCATCTCAGCCTCAGTTAAGCTTCCTCAGTCTATTTCAGTCTTTGCCACAATTGCCAATTCTGTGTGCTGTCTCTAATAAAACTTCAAGTTACTCATGTCTGTTGTCTGTAGTCGATCATGACATATATACATATTTGACTCTCCTAAATTTTTCGACAATTTTCAGCATTTTGGCTTCCGCCAATGCAGCCGATGAATTCTGCTCACCATCACCTCATTCATATCTCATTTCAACAGCACCAAGAATCTCCAAGCCAGCTCCATCTAGGATTACCAAAGCAAAATCCAAATTTTTTTTCCCCCTGCTCAGAAATGGTCAATTCATAGACATCTCTGCTCATTAAAGGTATCTTAACAACTCAGTCCACCAACTCAGACACTAGACAACCAATTACTTTGGAAATACTCATCAAATGTATCTCCGCTCTCCACCGAGTCTTACACCCCATCAATACTGTCCGCACACTCGACGCCATGTTCACATTGGCTTTTCGGTTTCCTCAGATGCTCCAATACTCATATCGCATCCAGCCATAATCTAAATCCATCCACAATCTCCAACTTGTCAGCGCTGGACGACAAAACAGTTTCTTACTTTATGAAGCAAAGTAAGACCGAATAAACTATAAATGCTTTTTATCTCTTATCACCAATTCAACCGTAACAATCCTTCTTAGACTACCTTAATTTCAGAAGCTCAGGCTAAACTCCCATTTGACCCACTCTTCACAGACGACTGCAATTGCCCCATTACACGATTTGTTCCAAAACCAGCAGATCCAAGCACTGGTCGTCAGGAGTTTCATTCAATCAAACCAATCTTTTATTAAAAAAGCCCAACAAACTCTCATCAACTAAAGGATCAGCTTGTTTTCACAAACCCAAACCTACAAGCTCACCTCATTTCCATTGTAACTACCGCAGCAGCATCCATCCACATGCTGACTAGATCCAACTTCACTATTCTACTACCCCAGCTCCCACAGAAGCTTCATTTCTCCATCCAAATGGCTCCACCACCACAGCAACATTATTCCTCCACTGCAGCAGCAGTGAGGCTCCCGCAAGATCTCAGTCCCTCTAGAATGGCTTCCACTACCACAGCAGTGGCGTGCCTTCACACTCCCACAGGGGCTCCGTTTTCCAGAGGATGTTCTCCACTACCACAGCAGTGATGCTCTAAATGTAGCTCAATTCTCAAGTATGTTCTTTCCATTGCCGCAGCAATGATGTTCCCCGACACTCAATTCACGTGTGAAAAGTTTATCCACTGAGCAGTCACTGCAGGAGCAGTGACGCTCCCACAGGAGCTCAGTTTCCTGAGAATATTCTCTCTTTTGCAATGATGTTCCCCGCTCTCCCGCAGGAGCTGAGTTCTAAGGAGACATTTATTCTTCACTGCCATAGCAGTGACGCTCCCTCAGGAGCTCAGTTCTCAGAGAAATTCTCTCCATTGTGGCAGCAATGATGTTCCCACAGACTCTGGCAGGAGCTTAGTTCTAAGGGGAAATGTATTCCACTGCCACAGCAGTGACGCTCCCACAGGAGTTCAGCTTCTCTGAAATTACCTTCCACTGCTACAGCAGTGATACACCTTCACACTCCCGAAAGAGCTCAGTTCTCAGAAATTCCACTTCATTGCCGCAGCAATGATGTTTCCCCACACTCCTGCAGGAGCTTAATTCTAGGGAGAAATTTTTATCTGACACTCCTACAAGAGCTCAATCTCTTCAGCTATGGTTTCCACTTCCGTGGTAGTGACGTGCCTCCATGCTCCCGCAGGAGTTCAGTCTCTTCGGAAATGGTTTCCACTGCCGTGGCAGTGATGTACCTCCTTGCTCCTGTAGCGGTTCATTTTCTCCAGAAAGGTTTCTCTTCTGGAAAGTTTTCCTTTGGGAACTCATCTACTCTCGACAGTGGCTGGAGGAGCTTTCTGTTGAAACTTGATGCTGTCGTGGGAACTCGGTTCTCCCCTCTGCAGCAGCAATGATGCTCCCTTACACTCCCCCAGGAGCTCAGTTCTTTATCCAACTTGCTCTTTTGGAAAGCAAGTTGAACAACAAGCACATCTTCAATGACGTAGCAATGTCATCTCCTCTGTGCCCGCAGGATCTCTGTCACAAAGCGACCCCCAGGGATCTGCTTTGGGTAGTGTGAGTTCGTTTAGTTGTAAAAAAATAATGATGGCTCAACTCGCAGCAGCACTATTGTGCAAGGTGTTATTTATTGTGGAGACACCAAAGTCAGGTAAGAGAAAAAATCCACAGGTGATGAAGTACATAAATAATAATAAAAAGTGAAATTCCTCTATAAAGTATTAAAGAAACAACAAACTGAAAAACAAAGATGGAAAAAATTATCTCTATACAAAAAAAAAGGTATCTTAAGTATACTTCTCTCACGGCACCACAGCTGCACGCTCTTTCCAGACTTGGTGAACAAGTTCCCATTTTGAGTCTGGTGCTCTCTTTTATACACCAGACTCCGCCCCTCCAAGGCCGTACCACTTCCTTGGTCATTAGCAATCAAACTCAATAAACATCAAACTTCCCCTCTACATAATAGAGACAAGTTTAAACACAAATTCCTCCAATAAACATTATAAAACACATAACAAAACGAAACCAAAACAAACACATAAGTTATAACTCTTTTGGGCGCCCCCCCCCTCTAAACAACACAAATGGTTTCGCCGGACTTTGCGCAGAGTACCGGCATGGCGCTAACAGTGACGTCATAAGCGTGCACCGATGAAGCGCTCGGTTTCGCTGTGCCACCCACCAGTCTTTACAAACATTTACAATACACAACAAGCACAATACATAAACGAAACAAATAAAATGTTTAAGATGTACTGTGTGTGAGATCGGGAAAACTATAGCAGGGAAATGGAACATGTAGTGTGTGAAACTGTCCATGGGCTATCAGCTGCGTGTGCACCCGCTCTGCCGACAAGCAAACGGTGGGGTGGGGAGGGAAAGAGAGTGTGGTAAGTGTGTGTGGTGCGATGTATGTGTATGAGTGTGCGCTATGCCCAGCGGGACTATCTACTTCATCACAATCTCCCACAACCTTTCACTGCCAAGTACCAGTGATGCTCACTTTTCGGGAACCACGGACATCAAACTCTTGTTCGATACTACAAGAAGCTCTCCCAAATACCCCCCCCCCCCCCCCCCCCCCAATCCTTACTCTTTTTCCGTCTCTGTAGAGATTAATTTTGTTCATGTATTTCTATTCTAACAGCATTATCCTGCAGCCAGTGTTTATATATGCGGTTACATTTGAGATACAGGGTGTTTTAGCAATCAAACTTCAATCTTCATCGCTCTGTCCAAATATACGAGACAAAACATGATGAAATAGTAGCAGATCAAAACACACATTACTCTTGACTTTCACAGGTTGTGCACAATGACGAGACTAATTGTAGTTTGATTATCATGAGATTCAATCACATGATCTGTTGCTGTTAATCCGTCTTCAGAAAGACAAAAACGCTATAATTCAACTGGACTAAAGCACATTTAAAAAGACAAATAATTATTTTAGCCCAACTGAAATCCAATGTTTAAACTGTAAACGTGATTTACTGATGTGATGTAACACACAGGAGGAAACTGCGCGTGACTTTAATGAAGCTCTAGATTTAGTGTTACTGTCAAGCCAGAAAACAAACGCAGTGTAGAAACTGTGTGTGATGCAGATTTACCTTCATAGTTACTAAATATGTGCCACTTACATGCAGTTCAAATGACTATTATAAGGAAATCAAGTTACTTTTAAAAACTAAATCTAGTTTTTTTTATTTTGTTTATATTGCAAAAGATAGAAGCTTTACAATAACACTTTATTAACTCAGCATAATATTTATAACATACCACTCTATACATAACCAGCCAATGCAACTGAAATATAACCTGAATGAAGTTAAAATGAATTGTGAAAAAAAAAAAAATTCATTCCATCAATATGTTCACATTTGTTTATATGTTAATTAATAATGCAATGAGACACTTTATATTTTTATGTGCAATATTTTATATTCTCCTACACTGGACAATAAAGTGCTAATTATGTGTGTCTCCACAGATTTTATGCCATCAACAGGAAGAGAGAAGATGCTGTAAAGTTTCTGCTGAATCTGTTTATTTCAGCGTCAGAGTTTGATGCAAATACAGAAGAAAATTACACTGAACTATTAACATCTGTGTGCAGCTACACATCTTTCCCCTGTGATGAGAATACTTATTATAAATATTGTCAGAGTGATTTCCTGCTGGATCTGTGTTCACATGTGAAGAACTATGAGGATCAAACAGGCAGGAGTTTACTTCCAGCATTACAGCCCATTTATCAATCAGTTCCTGATATCTGGAAAATAAAGCTCTCAGAGAGAAAGATCTCCATCCTCCTAGACGTGCTGAAATTCCAGACAGAGAAGAAACCAGTAGATCTGATAGACTGGACAGATGAAGAGAGTGAAGTGAGGGGATTCCTCCAGTGTCTGCCCTACATCTCACAGCTCAGGTCAGTGTTTATGGGAACAGATCACACATGCTTGTTTATTGTATTCAGTGCTCACAATAAAATATATGAAATTAATGTTAAAGTTAGGTATACAATATGAATTGATCCTGAACCAGAATTGAAAACCCTGAATTGAAGGTGGTTTTGTCAACACCACAGCGGCCGGATGTATAAACTTCTTAAACTAGTCTAACATGTTAAGTCATCTCATTGTTTTTTCTTCAAGCCTGATCAAAACTTTTTTTTCAACCAGTTGCAGGAAACGATAGATTGGTGTAATCTGAGTCTGAAAAGTAAGATGGATTAGCCATAACTAATTGTTAGTTTGTTGAACTAATTCTTATGACACAGTCTGAACTTAGCGGATGTGTTTGTTTAGGAGTTGTAGTTGAAAAGTTCTCTCACACTTGTTCAGACTATGTAGAGATTGATTTTGTACATCTATTTATATGTAGATAATCTATTATAACTGCATTATCCAGCACACAGTGTTTATATATGTGGTTATAATCGAGATACAGGGGGTTTTAGCAGTCGAGCAACAATCTCTATCTCTCTGTCCAAATAAACATGATCAAATATTAGCAGGATTAAAACCATCACACATTACCCTTGAAGTTTTTTCTCAACGACAAGACCAATGCAAAGAATGGAGACTTTATTATAAAAAAAGCAAACAAAAACTCAACAAAAACAACCTAGAGGAGGGGGGGGGGGGCACAAGACAGCAAACAGCACAAGATAGCAAACACGAAGGGATTAAATAGACACAGGAGAAAGGGTAATAGAACGCGGAACAGCTGGGAAAAATAAAAGTTAAGCAGGAGAACAAGGTGGGTGGGTTTCACAATGACAAGACACGAACACGCAGCCAATGCAGACGTGCATTGTCTGTGTTCACATGAACATAAAGACAGCGCGCAGCTGGTGAAAACAAAACTGCGTGACACGAAAACACAACATGAAAGCACGTGTTTGATGTAAACAAACCTCGTGCTAACAACACTGCACAAAAACACGAGCAGACCTCAAAACCCTGCCCACTCACATAACGTAGTGTAGGGAATTTACAGTTAAGACCCGAGGACCAGATATGTTGAATGGAGAACAGGAGTCAGAAGTGCAGTCAATAGAAGAAATTTTAGTGAAGTTTAGTTTGCAGTTTCATCAACAGAAGCTTCAAGTCTCACAAGGAGTTCGTAGGCCGCCCCACTTACAATAACATTGTTACAGCAATTATACTCTAACAGAGGGTGCTAACTATGTCAATGATGACGGTTAAATGATTCTGATTGGCTAAGAAAGAAAGAAAGATAAACAAAACTAGTAATTTTCCACACAAGAGCAGACAGTCTGAAGCATATCTCTGTTGATCACATGGTTGACAGGTTTGTGACGTGGTTTGTCCAGAACAACAAGTCATTCCATCTCCTTATGGTGCCGGTTAATCACCTCACCAATACAGACCATATTAACACACACAGATACACGCACACACACACACACACACACACACAAACACACACACACACACACACACACACACACACACACACACACACACACAGAGCTTCTCCAAGGCTGAACTCGGCTCAGGCTCCAACTATCAACAGAGAGACTCTCAAAACATTCTGATAACATGTTCTATCTGTTGAGAAGTGCTGACAATATTCATCCTTACTCTATGGAAAACTACAGAAGAGTAAAGAAAGGTTTTAACTAATAAAAATCCCTAACTTGATTATAAATCACTCTTTACAACTCATTCAAATCAGAGAAAAAGGAAAAGAACATATGAAAAATAAGACAAAGAAGCATATGAAAAATAAGAAAAATAAAAGAATATATATACAAGCGGCAATGGATTTCTGAATCGTCCCTACAGTAGGACGAGCAAGGATGAATACACGGGTCATGAATGTCCGAACCCCAACACAAAACCAAAACTGAACAAGACCATTCTGGGGATCGGACATCATAACCCGCACACAAGACATTATACAGACAAAAGCGCACGACTTGAACCCCCGAAGCCGCACGCACACACACAAAGCACAAGACATTATGGTGTGAGACATTTAGTGTCAGAGCTCTGCCACAAAAACAAGAAATGACTAGACCGAATGTGGCAGAACCCTGATGTTACAAGCCGCGGCTCAAAAGGGACGTAACAAAGCTGGGACACACGAGAAAGCCAATGTTTTAAAGTAATTTATTTTATTAAGTTAAAGAAACTCAATACAAAACATTGAAATGTAGCATTCGGTTGTCAGTAATGTCATGCAGGGTGAATGAATGAAAATGTAATGTAGGGTGACATGCAACCAAAGACATAATCAAACAAATCAAATCATGTTGGCCGCGCTCTGCCATCAGTCTTGCTTCCTTTTAACGAAGAGAAAGGGAAGTTGGCCACAGGTGTCACCGATAAAAAAAATCACAGGTAGGCGGAGTCACCCACTAATGAGGGAGTAGCCTACTGACGACACGAGTCGTCACAATACCCCCCCCCCACTCTAAACGTTCCTACGAGGAACACCATACAAGACACAAAACAAGACTGAAAACACCGCAACAGACAGACACATGACAAACAGGAAGACAACAAGACAAAGGGGGGGGGGGGAAATAAAAACAAACACAAACAAGGGAGGGAGGGAAGACAAGTCAGCCTAAACAAAAATAAACAGTCCTCAACATCATGAAAAAAAAGTCAAAATACAGAGTCCAAAGGGGGCAGGAGGGATGAGCCAGGGTGGCTCGGGCAGTCTGTAATTCCCGGCAAAGGGCCAGGGTGGAGCCGGGGGAATAAGCCAGGTGGGACCAGCGGGTTTGGAGGAGGCTCTGGGTTGACTGGCAGCAAGGGCTCCTCGGGGGCTGCAACAGGGACGGCAGCGGGCTGCCCGGGGGCTCCAGGGCGACAGCGGGCTCTGGGGCGGACCCGTTCTTCCTCCTCCGTCTCCGTTTCCGGGTCATCGGAGGGCTGGGGCCTCCACTGACTGCAGATGGAATGGGGGAGCAGTCAGTGGGCTGGGAGCTTGTTAGTGGAGCGGGTTCCTGCTCCCCAAGATGGATGACGTGATACACAAACTCCCAGAAGCTAAGATGCCCCAGCTTCTCCATCTCCCAATAGACAAGATGCTGAACAAAGCAGATGTTAAAAATCTCCTTGAGATCACCCTCGTCGCAGTCCAAATGGTGCACCTCTATGAGGAAATCGTAGGCGAAATTCCGCTCATCAGCTCCCAGCTGGCAGACAGACCACAACGGACAGACACACGAAAAACAAGACAAATGCGAACAACAAGAAAAAGGGGTAAAAATAAAAACAAAGACAAACGAGGTAGGGAAGGAAGACAAGTCAACCCAAACAAAAATAAACAGTCCTCTACATCATGGAAAAAAAGGTCCAAATACAGAGTCCAGGATGAGCCAGGGCAGCTCGGGCAGTCCATAATTCCCGAAAAAGTGCCAGGGTGGGGCCGGGGAACGTATAAACCAAACTGCGCACGACACGAAAACACAACATAAAAGCACACGGCCGATGTAAACACGAACCGCGTGCTTACAACACTGCACAAAAACACGAGAGCGCCCGGTTCAAGCAGAGCTCGAAACCACACCCACTCACATACGTAGAGCACACGAGAACAAGCAGTCACTCGTCTCGCGAGCTCACGACAAGGACGAACACATGGGTCATGAATGTCCGAACCCCGACACAAAACTGAAACTGAACAAGACCAGTCTGGGGATCGGACATCATAACCTGCACACAAGACATTATACAGACAAGAGCGCGCGTGGCTCGAACCCTCACGCACACACACAAAGCACGTGACATTACGGTAGTGTCAGAGCTCTGCCACAAAACCAAGAAATGACTAGACCGAATGTGGCAGAACCCTGACAGAATCGATTAAGGAAATTACATTACACAAACAATGTTTTTGTTTTTTTTATCAGATTTCAAAAGATAGAAGCTTTACAAAATTACTTTGATTCAGGATTATATTTATAACATACCATTCCATACACAACCAGTCACTAAAACTGAATTATAAACTGAATGAAGTTAAGACTGAATTGTGGAAGACAAAAGAAGTCCACCAAAATATGTTTGCATTTGTTTTTATGTTAATTACTAATTCAATCCTTCTCTGGGCAATAAAAAGTGCTAATTATGTGTGTCTCCACAGATTTTATGACATCACCATGAAGAGAGAAGATGCTGTAAAGTTTCTGGTGAATCTTTTTGTTTCAGCGTCAGAGTTTGATGCAAATTCAGAAGAAAATTACACTGAACTATTAACATGTTTGTGCAACTACACATCTTTCCGCTTTGATAAGAATCGGTTCGATTACTGTGATTTCCTGCTGGATCTGTGTTCACATGTGAAGAACTATGAGACTCAAACAGGCAGGAGTGTCCTTCCAGCACTACAGCCCTTTTATCAGTCAGTTCCTGATGTCTGGAGAATAAAACTCTCAGAGAGAAAGATCTCCATCCTCATAGAAGCGCTGAAACTCCAGACAGAGAAGAAACCAGTAGAGCTGATGGACTGGACAGATGAAGAGAGTGAAGTGAGGGGATTCCTCCAGTGTCTGCCCTACATCTCACAGCTCAGGTAAAAGTTGTATGGGAACAGACCACCAATGTTTCTTTATTTTATTCAGTGCTCAAAATAAAATAATGATGAGTATAAAATATATGTGTGAACGTAAACCAGAATTGAAAACCCTGAATTGAAGTGAGGGTTTGTCAACACCACAGCAGCCAGTATCATAAATTACTTAAACTATTCTTACATGTTAAGTCATCTCATTGTTATTCTTCAAGCCTGATCATAACTGTTTTAAAAAACAGTGGCATAAAAAGATAGATTGGTGTAATTTGAATCTGAATAGTAAGACTGATGATCCATGTTAAGTTCCCCTCCTAGTCAAGAGGGGAGGTAACTAATGGCGACAGAATATGATAATGAAAAGTACCTTAGAAACATAAAAATACATGAAGAGCACACTTCAGCCACAGTCTCAGAGTGAAGACAAAACTTCTCAGTTACATATGTAACCTTAGTTCCCTTTCAAGGGTTCCCTTTCAAGGGAACTCGCGCTCTGTGAAGCACTATAGGAATGCTCCTGTATGATTGCATCATGAAGCACATGTGTAATCAAACTTTCTTGCGTTCAGCTTAAACTGCAACACTTCCATGTAAGTGAAGAAAGACATTTCGATGTCGAACCGCTAACTGAATTGAAGGTAAGATCAACAGATCGTCAATGTTGTTCAGTGCATTAATGCCTTGAAGGCACAGCAGTGCCAGTGCTGCGTTCATGCACATGAAAGTACGAGGAGATAGCTAGACCTAATAGAAGAACCCAATTTTGGTGTTCCTTCCCCCAAAAGAAGACCTCAGGGACTTCCTGAGTATATATGGCCACCGCAAATCAGTCTGCAGACCTGATCTGAAATAATAAGCCTGACATTTGAGCCTATGCTGCAAACTGAGGCATTCAGGAGATGCCATTCTTGTGTGAAACAGTGAAGTAACAGCTTTGAGAAGCCTGACTCTGTCTGGGAGGGGTGCATATTCTATGGCCCATTACACCAGTAGAGGAAGGATGGAATTGTTTTTTCTCTCTCTCTCAACAATCCTGCCCTCGGTGTGGAGATTGGGAAAAACACAGGAGGCCCTTTTAAAGAGGAAGCTGCGATCACTCATAGATACATTTATTTATTTTTCTTATTTAAGAATATTCTTCTCTCTGTTGGCCGGAAAGGTTTTTTCAAAACCTGGGAGCACTCATGGACTAGAATTTATCTCCAGCTTTGACAAAAAGTACATCCAGATCCTCAGAACTGGATAGTTGCAGTGCCAGTGCTTCTCCCTGGGTGGAAGAAACCGCATAGCGTGCTTCCAAACCCTGAAAGAAGGCACTCAACCCAGCTGGTGAGGGGCAGAGATAGGATCTTTTTTTTCAGCACCCATCTCAAACCATTCTGTTAGGTGTGTTTTTTTGCGAGATGGAGAATGAAGTGGTTTAGAATCCTCATCTCCGGCTTCAACACTAACAACATCCAGCTTCTCAGAACTCGGTAGTTGCATCACATTATTTTACACACACACACACACACACACACACACACACACACATATATATATATATATATATATATATATATAAATTAAGATATAGATTGCCGCTGAGTATTAGTAGGACCCAAGCCCTGCCGGCACAAGCTGGAGAGTAAGATGGCAAATCATAATCTCCAGCTTTGACACTGATAACATCCAGCCCCTTAGAACGTGACTGTTACAGTGCTGGTACCTCTCCATGGGCAGAAGGAACTACATAGCGTGCATACCGCATAACAGGTAAGGGCAGAGATAGGGCAGCGCCCATCTCAAACCCCTCCGATAGATCTATTTGCGGTCCCGAACACCTAGTGTCTCATGTACAAAGACTTGAGTTGAATTCATACTAAAACATTGCGTACGGACAAAGCTTTAAATGTGCGTACACACAAAAAAATCCAGATGTATGAATCTCTGCGTACAAAGGATCCCACGCATATTCTCTTTGTACATCCCGATTAACGTAAAATTGAGCGCACATGCACGAGCACAACACCCCACCCAGTCTTCTCCCTTAATTAAACTGATTTAAATATGGTAATGAGCCCACTTGGGCAAACGAAAGCAGTAAGAAAATGGCTAAAGTAAGCGGCAAGAAACAAAACTTTACAGAAAGTGAATTGGAGGTGCTACTATCGGAGGTAGAAATGAGAAAAAATATTTTATTTGGAACTTTTTCCTCCGGAATTAATAACAAAAGGAAAAAAATATGAGTGGGAGAGTTTGGCTGATGCCGTCAATGCGGTGGGATTTGAATGTCGCACTGTAAATGATCTTAAAAAGAAATGGTCTGATAATTGTCTTTAGTGGATAACCGTGGTCTCCTGAAGGGTTGTTGTATAATTAAATGCAAATAAATAAAAATAAAAATTACTATTAGATAGAACCATGACTTTAAATGCATCACTCACCAAGAAGCCACCCATCGTGCACCCTGCCAGCTTAGAGCCTCATCCCAAGCATGTTTGTAAGGATATATGAATCATGGGTTGACCCAGGCCACCTTTTCACAATATTGAATGGAAATATTTCCGATTCACATATACAAATTCTTCTTCAGATGGCGCCTTATATGTGTGTGCAGTCGATCGCTCCGTTTACATTAGGTAAACCAGCTATCGCTGCAAATTGCAATTTAATGTTTGGCTGGTCAACTGCATCATATGGGAACCTTATATAGCTGGTAGATTTGCAGATGATCCCGTCCCATACAGCTGGCATTGCGCGGCTCAAAGACGACTGGCTTATTCCTGAGCGCTCTGCCAGTTCCATTTGGAAAGAGCCAGTTGTCAGAAAAGCAAGAGTTTTCAGCGCCTGTAAGGGAACGGGTATTGCATGGCTCCTCGCTGCCTCTTTCTCTAGATTCTGACCCAAATCAGCACAGAGTTCCAAGAGGATAGCCCTTGGAAACCGGAAATGGCTGATAAGCCAGTATCTTCCTGGGACAGAAAGTCATTATGGTCCCTAAAAACTCATTCTCTTCGGTTTCTGCCATTAGCAATGTCCCCTAATAAGGCTAAAGCTGCCATTGCCATAGACTAAGGGTTTTATCAATTTGCAAATGCTTTTATATGTTCTTACTTAATTGCATAATTGACAGAATATTCACTTAAGACTTGTGAAGCAATATATGTCAATTATTTTATAATTTGCAAATTAATAGCAATGCTTCCCACAGGTGTTGATGTGATGCGATAGACTTGTAGAACAATTTGTTTTATAATGTTTGCAACTTCACTTCATTGCCTGTAGGAGTCGCAACGGACAAAAAACAATGAGAAATGTACGTACGCCAGACATGAAATTGGCGTGGAGAAACACACATTCTCGCGTTAATTTCACTGTTAGTACATCCGATCGTGACCGTGAAAGCTGGCGTACGCAAAGTTTATATGTGTACGCAGTGTTGATATATGAGGCCCCTAGACTGCTGATGAGCCTCAGCCACAGTGGGACCTGAGAGAAGAGGACTGTGAGTCTGGGTGCTCACGCAAGTCCTGAAATGTTTTTTTCGCCAGTTTCAAACTTTTGGTAGACACAACAATAAATAAGTAAAACAGTCACTCAAAGACACAGAAGCTGCTGACTATTTGGCATGGCATGCCTCTATAGTTTCATGGTTCATGACGTCATGCACCTCTGACATCCCTTCACACGATTGGTTTGATTACACATGTGATTCATAATGCAATCACGCAGGAGCGGACCGCGCATCATAGCGCTTGATGCAACACGAGTTCCCTTGAAAGGGAACACAACTTTAAGGAACAGCAACAAAAAAAGATATAAATGTTTATTTCCTTATTTCTGTATTTTTGTTTAACTTTTTGGTATGTTAATCTTTAACGTTAATCTTTAATGGAGCTCTAGATTTAGTGTTACTGTCAAGACAGAATACAAACAGTGTAGAAAATGTGTGTGTGAAGCTTTACCTTCATTTCTACTGAATATGAACCACATGCATTTGAAATTAATGTTATAAGGAAATCAAGTTACTCAAACTTTGTTTATTTTCCAAAAGATTTTTATTTATTAAATATTCAATTTACTTTTATATTTATAACACACCACTCTATATACAGCCACTTAAACTAAAATATAAACTGAATGAATAGATACAATTTAATTTCAAAATCAGTCCAGCTTATGTTTGCATATATTTCTATAATAATTAATAATTCAGTGAATCACTTTTTCAATATTTTATATTTTCCTACACTGGACAGTAAAGTGATAATTATGTGTGTCTCTACAGATTTGATAACATCAACATCTACAAGAAGAGAAAAGCTGCTGTAAAGTTTCTGCTGAATCTGTTTGTTTCAGCGTCAGAGTTTGATGCAAATACAGAAGAAAACTACACTGAACTATTAACATCTGTGTGTAGCTACACAACTTTCCCCTGTGATGAGAAGAATTATGATGATGATGATGATTTTTTTTTTACTAAATATTATCATTGCGATTTGCTGAAGTTTAATACTGAGGATCAGTGTAATTTCCTGCTGGATCTGTGTTCACATGTGAAGAACTATGAGACTCAAACAGGCAGGAGTTTACTTCCAGCATTACAGCCCATTTATCAGTCAGTTCCTGATGTCTGGAAAATAAAGCTCTCAGAGAGAAAGATCTCCATCCTCCTAGACGTGCTGAAACTTCAGACAGAGAAGAAACCAGTAGAGCTGATGGACTGGACAGATGAAGAGAGTGAAGTGAGGGGATTCCTCCAGTGTCTGCCCTACATCTCACAGCTCAGGTCAGAGTTTATGGGGAACAGATCACACATACTTTTTTATTATATTCAGGGCTCACAACAAAAGGTTTATAATATGTATGTGAAAATGAACCAGATTGAATTGTATATCATCACAAAAAAGCACTATATTGACGTGTTTTTCCCCCCAATAGTTTTAGAAATGTAAGTAGATCTGTTGTAAAATCCTGTTCTCTCCTTCATTCAGTTTTTGTATAGAGTTGGGCTGCAACAAATAATGATTATTTTGAAAATAATTTAATCCAACAATTATTTGACAGTTTAATCAACTAATTGTCGATTATTTCACAGATTAATCAGCTTTGATAAATTTGTCCACTTTTCCTATTAGTTACAATATAGAGTTATACCTATTTTAACTAATAAATGAAACAAGGAAACCACTTAAGCTTTTGAAAATTTATTTAATTAATTTTGAGCAAACCAAGTAGGTTTTCTTTCCTCCTCATCAATAATCTAACTGTTACAATGAGTGTGTTATTAGGTCTGAGAATAATAATCATAATAATAATAAAAACTTTTTAATAAGAGTAAAAATATGAATATAACATTTAATTTTTTTTTATTTTATGCTTTTGGTCATTGAATGGGTTTCCTGAGAAATATGTTTTGTGACATTGTTTTCAAACTGTTTTATTGCCGTCTTTCTGCGGTTGAAACTCTGATTCAGTGATTTCATTAGAGATGATTCATTTCAGTAAGTTGTTCTGTATCTTTCAACAAACTTTCTGATGTTCATTTTGTTTATTTTGTGCTGTAATAGTAGAAAAGAGGCAGAGATGATCGTTTCAGGTGCTGCTTGACCTGATGTTACAGAAATCTGTTATGCCACATTAAAGAGCCTCAAAACCACATGTATTGTTATTGTAGTGAATCTGACAGTTTAAACTCTGAGACTTTGTTTTATATCATAATTTTCTGGCTCTATCTTATCAATCAATGCGTTATCTTTGCTCTACTATGATTCTTTCACTGCGTGAGAAAATGGTTGTGTGGCGTGAGAACAGTGTCAGATGAGTGAATTTGAATGAGTGAGAGTTCGGGGCTCTGCATATGACAAAACATTTTGTACTTATGTTCAGCTTTCCCACATTTTATAGTTCAGCTTCATTTGCACTCCAAAGCTCCATGTTTTCTTCTAATGGACTGCATTACAGTGTTGCGCAGTTTGACCCGCGTTACTGCAGGCCCTTTACATAAATCATATGAGATCAAGACTATTCAACAACAGAAATAACATTATTGTCATGATAGTCAGTATACAAACACAGTGTAAAAACTCTCTGTCTGACATAGCTTTACATTCATGTCAACTTATTTAATGGCTTAAATCATGAATGTCTCAAGTAAATAAGTTGCATTATTTGTTTATTTTTTCACATTTTATCAAGTGCCAGTTTAAATTTTTTGAAACCTGAGACACACATTGAAAGATTGAAAACCTCTACTCATTTATATAATGAATCACATACAGCATTTAATTTTTTCATTTTTTCTATCTTTACAGAGTTCATGAAAAGATGAGGGAGAAACGTGTCCAGTTTCTGCTAAATCTGACTGTTGCAGCTTCAAAGTTTTTAAAAGATAATTTCATTGAGCTGTTCACATCTGTGTGCAGCTACAAATCATTTGTCTGTTTAGATGATGATGACATTTATCATGAGTATCAGGATGAACATTGTGATTTCCTGCTGGATCTGTGTTCACATGTGAAGAAATATGAGACTCAAACAGGCAGGAGTTTTCTTCCAGCATTACAGCCCATTTATCAGTCAGTTCCTGATGTCTGGAGAATAAATCTCTCAGAAAGAAAGATCTCCATCCTTCTAGAAGTGCTGAAACTCCAGACAGAGAAGAAACCAGTAGAGCTGATAGACTGGACAGATGAAGAGAGTGAAGTGAGGGGATTCCTCCAGTGTCTGCCCTACATCTCACAACTCAGGTCAGAGTTTATGTTTATGTTTATTGTATTCAGCGCTCACAAAAATATTAATAAAAATATAGCTGCAAGCAGCAATCACCGGTGTTCAAACGTACAAAGACCATCTGAGCTGTTATGCCGCTTTTTTTTTTAATCGGACTAGTTCATATAATGTGCACAGTTCTGTGAAGTTCCTAGTTTGTGCAAACAATGTATAGACATGTTACAAAGTTGTTCAGACTGAGAAGATCTATCAGATGATATTGATACTATGTGGATGTGTTTAACACCACATCATCTGAACCGGTATGCCAATTTATGTCAGTCTATGTCAATCTGACAATCACCATGTCATCTGATCTGTTATGTCAGTTTACGTCAGTCTATGTCAATCTGACTTGTTCTACACGTAAACAATTTTATGAAGTTTCTACTTTAAGTAAATGATATATAGACATGTTCCGAAGTTGATCAGTATGAGAAAATCTATCAAATGATGTAAATATTGTGTGGATGTGTTTACCACCACATGTCATCTGATCTGTTATGCCAGTTTATGTCAATTTGACCTGTTCTCCACATAATCACAGTTTTATGAAGGTTGTTCAGTATGAGATCATCTATCAAATGACATTAATATTGTGTGGATGTGTGAAAGAACATGTGAACAGAGAGTCTAACTATAAATGGAAAAAAAAAGTTTCCTAGCCTGATGGTGCCTCTTGTGGACAAAACTAGTATTCCAGTCTTTAAAAAAATTGTAATGCTAGAGAGTTTATAATTTATTGTGAGCCCTAGGAGCTTCAGAAATACATAAAACCCGACACATTTCTTTAAAATGACTGCTTCTTTACATTTACACAGTTTTGTGAAGTTTCTTGTTTGTTAACAAGATATATAGACTTTTTACTCACAATAGGCCAAACCAGAAATATATGAAAAATTGTATCTGCTGAACGACTTAACTAATCAAAATTAATTTGATAACTTTTTGCCATGAGTGTCTCTAGATGCTGCGTGTGAATTTTCAAGCCAATCGGATGGACGGCCTATGACGAGTTTGAAAAAGTTAAAATTTCAAAAATCTCCAATATTTCCAATATATTATGAGGAGATCTATCAGATGATATTAGTATTGTGTGGCTGCGTGAAACACCACGTGAGTAGAGACGCAAAAAACTTGTTAGCGCCAACTAGTGTCTGATTTTTTTCAAAATTCATAGAGACCTCTAGGACTATGAGTCAAACACACCCATTGAGTTTCATTCCAATCGACCTTCATTAAGATGGTCTAATTGATGGTCAAAATTCATTGGTTGATGACGGCCATGTTTTTTAAGATACACCAATGTCCTCATAGACCATCATGGATGGTTGGACAAAGACCGTGCATGAGAAGTTTCAGGTCAATCAGACTAACATGTGAACCTGTACAGGTGATTTAGACTTTTCTTTTCGCAATATAGCACCACCAAGTGGTCAACCGTCGCAGTTTTTTTGGTGTCACCACAAGTTTGGTGAGATTATCTCTTTGCGTTCCAGAGTTATTGCAATTTTAGCGAAAGTGGCTCCGCCATGTCCAAACGTTTTTACTTCGTGTTGAGAGTGTAAATCACCGATCAAAATTCCTTTGATAACTTTTGGTTAGGAGAGTCTCTAGATGATGCGTGTGAAGTTTCGCGTGATTTGGACCAACAGCCTATGAGGAGTTCGAAAAAAATGTTTTGTCAGAAAATTCAAAATGGCGGAAAATTTTTCGGGGCGGAAATGAAATCGGAGATATACATTTTTTTAAGTCTTGAGCCAAGGATTCCAGAGATATAAGACACTTGAGTGTACGACGAACGGTTTACGAGTTATGAGTGATTACGCATTTGTATTCGCTGCAGCGCCACCTATTGGCCGATTTGCGTCATATTTTGATACGCTGCCCCCAAAGATGAGACCTACCCTCTGGCAAATTTTCAAGTCTCTAGACCTTACGGTTTGGTCTGCACAATCTGTTTTATGGCAGAAGGAAAAATACACTAATCTTAACAATTACAATAGGTTTTCAACGCTTCGCGTTTGAACACCTAATTAATGCTTATGTTGGGTAGACAATATATGTGTGAACATGAATCAGAATTACAAACACTGAATTGAAGTTGCATAAACTTAAACTAGTCTTACATGTCAAGTCATCTCATTGTTTTTTCTTCAAGCCTGATCATAACTGTTTTAATCCAGTTGCCTTGTTTTAAAACAGCATGTGACTTTAATGGAGATCTAGATTTAGTTTCACTGTCAAGACAGAAAACAAACAGTGTAGAAACTGTGTGTGTGACGCAGCTTTACCTTCATATCTACTGAATATGTGCCACTTACAAGCATTTCAAATGAATTGAATAAGGAAATTAACTTATTTGAACATTTTATTTTTATTTTGTTTAGATTCCAAAATGTAGAAGCTATACAAAAATATTTTATTTTATAAATACAGAAATACCTTGGTTTACGAGTTTAATTCGTTCCAAGAGCGAGCTTGTAAACCAAAATGCTTGTACACCAAAACAAATGTCCCCATAAGAATGCACTAAACTCAATTAATTAGTTCCACAGGACCACAAATGTCCATTTTAAATATTTTTTTTTGTTTTACCTTATTAATTGCAGTTAAAATTGTAACCATTAAGATCATATAAATACTAATTAATAATTGACAATTAAACTCAAAAAATACTTAATTTACTGCCGCGAACGAACAAACTCACGGGAGCCACGAACGAACGACCTCACGGGAGCCACGAACGAACGACCTCACGGGAGCCGCGATCGAAGGAACTCACGGGAGCCGCGAACAAAGGAACTCACGGGAGCCGCGAACGAAGGAACTCACGGGAGCCGCGAACGAATGACCTCACGGGAGCCGCGATCGAAGGAACTCACGGGAGCCGCGATCGAAGGAACTCACGGGAGCCGCGAACGAAGGAACTCACGGGAGCCGCGAACAAAGGAACTCACGGGAGCCGCGAACGAACGACCTCATGAGAGCCGCGAATGAACGACCTCACGGGAGCCGCGAACGAAGGAACTCATGGGAGCCGCGAACGAAGGAACTCACGGGAGCCGCGAACGAAGGAACTCAGGGGAGCCGCGAACGAACGACCTCATGGGAGCTGCGAACGAACGACCTCACGGGAGCCGCGATCGAAGGAACTCACGGGAGCTGCGAACGAAGGAACTCAGGGGAGCCGCGAACGAACGACCTCATGAGAGCCGCGAATGAATGACCTCACGGGAGCCACGAACGAACGACCTCACGGGAGCCACGATCGAAGGAACTCACGGGAGCCGCGAACAAAGGAACTCACGGGAGCCGCGAACGAAGGAACTCACGGGAGCCGCGAACGAACGACCTCACGGGAGCCGCGATCGAAGGAACTTACGGGAGCCGCGAACGAAGGAACTCACGGGAGCCGCGAACGAAGGAACTCACGGGAGCCGCGAACGAAGGAACTCACGGGAGCCGCGAACGAAGGAACTCACGGGAGCCGCGAACGAAGGAACTCACGGGAGCCGCGAACGAAGGAACTCACGGGAGCCGCGAACGAAGGAACTCAGGAGAGCCGCGAACGAACGACCTTATGAGAGCCGTGAATGAACGACCTCACGGGAGCCGCGAACGAAGGAACTCATGGGAGCCGCGAACGAAGGAACTCACGTGAGCCGCGAACGAAGGAACTCACGGGAGCCGCGAACGAAGGAACTCAGGGGAGCCGCGAACGAACGACCTCATGGGAGCTGCGAACGAACGACCTCACGGGAGCCGCGATCGAAGGAACTCACGGGAGCCGCGAACGAAGGAACTCATGGGAGCCGCGAACGAAGGAACTCACGGGAGCCACGAACGAATTGACGGGAGCTGCGAAAATGAACGACCTCATGGGAGCCGCGAACGAACAAACACATTTCAGCCGCGAAAGAAGGAACTCACGGGAGCCACGAACGAAGGACCTCACGGGAGCCGCGAACGAACAAATTCACGGGAGCCGCGAACGAAAGAATTCACGGGAGCAGCAAAAGAAAGCGGGGAGATAGGCAGATGATATGAGAATCAGGTGTTCAGTGACCACACACACACATACACACTCAGGCAAAACTAGGAGACAATGAACTCATGAACCGTGACAGTTACTGCTTAGAGGTACTGTACGTGTATATTTCACAACGTGAACAATAGCGATCACAATTAATTAATGTTAAGAATAGGAGGTAAAAACCTCTGTAAATCACTTATAAAAGTATCACTGTGATGAATGATGCAGCCAAACCAAGCGAAGCTGAGAGAATGAATGAGTTAAAGGATGATATAGGGGTTGGAACCACGTGCTTGTGTAATGAGAGGCTGTCATTAGGATATTTCCAGTAAAAATGCGCACAACGGTGCTGAGCGTTAGGACTTTTTCCACACAAAAATGCGCCTGGATGAGGGAAATTTTTTCTCGTACACCAATTCAATGCTTGTACACCGATTCGACCCTCCATGCTCGTACACCGATTTGCTCGTATACCAAGTCGCTCGTAAACCGAGGTATTACTGTATCTGTAACACAGGGGACTCACAGGCAGGGATCCAATCGCTTGTCTTTAATAAGAATGATCGTACAGGCAGATGGTCAGGACAAACAGAGAGCATACATAAACGGTAATCCAAGCAGGGGTCAGAAAGGCAGGCAGACAGATTCAGGTACGATAATCCAGGCGAGTAGTCAAGACAGGCAGATAACATTCACAAGCGTTAATACAGGCACAGGTCGGGGCAGGCAGAACAGAATCAATAATAGGTAAACAGGCAGAAACAGTAACAGGCAAACAGACAGGGATATAAATACTCAGAATGGTAACCGTGGCTAATCAAGACTTTGCAGTGTGTGCACGGATAAAGCAGTCTTTTAAAAAAGACTGTCTAAAGTAGAGCTCATATTCATAACAATATCAAATTAAGCATTGTATTCATAACACACCACTCTAAACACAACCAGCCACTACAACTGAATGAATAGTTCTAACTGAATTGTGAAAAACATCAGTTATGTTCATATTAGGGATGTGCGAAAGTAGTTGATTATATGATAGTGCTGCTGCTAGTCGACTTGGAAAATACTAGTCATTTGCTTTTTTTTTTGCCCTTTTAATGTTTTGCTTTCTTTTGTTGTTTCAAAGATTCCGTTTAAATTACAGTCATGTTAATATTACATCTTGAAATTATTACATTATTATACATGTCTATCTACAGCGAAACAAAATAATTTGACCTTGCGCTGGTTTTGGGAATAGAGAAATGTTCTTTCAAGGATTTTGAAAGCTTACACAAAACTTTTCCATTTTCTCCTATGTCAAACTAGTATAACAATTAAAGTTGCTTAGGCTTGTTATACTATACATTTTTGAGGGACAAAACAATGGGGTTACTTTTCTCCTACAATATTTTGAGCATGCAAAAGGACATTTTGTATGAGTTTTGAGATACTCTTCTTCTCTGATTCCTGCCCCGAGTGAATGAACATCTAGGTTATTATTGTGATGGGTGGAATGACATCTTTATAAAGACGTTACTTCAGCACGACTGATGAATTGGGATCTCGCCTGAGAGACCAGTCATCTTCGACTGTAACTAAACGAGTCAATGCACATTGGCGTGCGAGATTTGCATCATGCACTCCGGCCAGCGAAGTGGTTATATAAGCACTATAAGCACCATCGCACTTCAGGTTTTTGCTGAGGAGCCGTGCCGGTGGCCTGGCTGCTCAACAGTGGTACAGCAATTGTGGCAATGGGAAGTAAGTCTCTGTTCACTCCTTCAGGGAACAAGGGATTACAAGAGACATTCACTATCAGTCAGTCACGTTCGACATTACGTCAGAACGACTGGCGAATTTGGATCACTTCAAAAGTGCCACTATTGCTGTCCCTTCCGTAAGCCTCCTGATCCCCCTGCACCGTAGGGGTGGAGGATGGGACCGGCCATGATGCAGGAAAGACAATCACTGGTGTTCCTTGTGACCCACTCAGTGAGACTTGCATAACACTGGGAAAGCGCACCCCAGGAGGGGGAACCACATCCCGCCCACAGGGGGGTAACGTAGAATTTACACACATGGACTGGCCATCATGGCAGGGTCTCTGGAAGGTCTATGTTGTAGATCTAGCCAAGTAAGGGTGGAGACAATACCATACAGAGACAGCAGAGTTCTGCCAGGGAAACACAGGCTCACCAAGAGGGGCACCGTACCATAGAAAACGATGTGTTCCGTCCTGAAAATCTGCGGCTCGGTCCACGTACAGGCACAAAGCGCAGACAGGGCAGAGCAGGGCAAGGGCTGAGTCTGACTCCTCTGAGGGCAGCACTTGCAGGATCACCACCTGTGACGATTGGAAAGTCTTCACACGATTGGTTTGATTACAAATGTGCTTCATAATGCAATCACGCAGGAGCGGACCGCGCATCATAGCGCTTGATGCAACACGAGTTCCCTTGAAAGGGAACACAACTTTAAGGAACAGCAACAAAAAAAGATATAAATGTTTATTTCCTTATTTCTGTATTTTTGTTTAACTTTTTGGTATGTTAATCTTTAACGTTAATCTTTAATGGAGCTCTAGATTTAGTGTTACTGTCAAGACAGAATACAAACAGTGTAGAAAATGTGTGTGTGAAGCTTTACCTTCATTTCTACTGAATATGAACCACATGCATTTGAAATTAATGTTATAAGGAAATCAAGTTACTCAAACTTTGTTTATTTTCCAAAAGATTTTTATTTATTAAATATTCAATTGACGATTATATTTATAACACACCACTCTATATACAGCCACTTAAACTAAAATATAAACTGAATGAATAGATACAATTTAATTTCAATATCAGTCCAGCTTGTTTGCATATATTTCTATAATAATTAATAATTCAGTGAATCACTTTTTCAATATTTTATATTCTCCTACACTGGACAGTAAAGTGATAATTATGTGTGTCTCTACAGATTTGATCAGAACATCAACATCTACAAGAAGACAGAAGATGCTGTAAAGTTTCTGCTGAATCTGTTTGTTTCAGCGTCAGAGTTTGATGCAAATACAGAAGAAAACTACACTGAACTATTAACATCTGTGTGCAGCTACACAACTTTCCCCTGTGATGAGAAGAATTATGATGATGATGATGATGATGATGATGATGATGATGGTGATGATGATGATGATGATGATGATGATGATGATCGTGATTTACTGAAGTTTAATACTGAGTATCAGTGTGATTTCCTGCTGGATCTGTGTTCACATGTGAAGAACTATGAGACTCAAACAGGCAGGAGTTTCCTTCCAGCATTACAGTCCATTTATCAGTCAGTTCCTGATGTCTGGAGAATAAACCTCTCAGAGAGAAAGAGCTCCATCCTCCTAGAAGTGCTGAAACTCCAGACAGAGAAGAAACCAGTAGAGCTGAGAGACTGGACAGATAAAAAGGTTGGTGTGAAAAACGTGTGGTCAGATGAAGAGAGTGAAGTGTCATCAGATGACGAGAGTGAAGTGAAGACAGATGAAGAGAGTGAAGTGAGGGGATTCCTCCAGTGTCTGCCCTACATCTCACAGCTCAGGTGAGAGTTTTATGAGAACAGATCACATATGCTTGTTTATTGTATTCAGTGCTCACAAAAATATGAATAAAATTAATGCTTATGTTGGGTAGACAATATATGTATGAACGTGAATCAGAATGAAAAACTGAATTGAAGTTGCATAAACTTCTTAAACTAGTCTTACATGTCAAGTCATCTCATTGTTTTTTCTTCAAGCCTGATCATAACTGTTTTAATCCAGTTGCCTTCTTGTTTTAAAACAGTGTGTGACTTTAATGGAGATCTAGATTTAGTTTTACTGTCAAGACAGAAAACAAACAGTGTAGAAACTGTGTGTGTCTACTATCTACTGAATATGAGACACTTACATGCAGTTCAATTGAATTTATTAAGGAAATTAACTTATTCAAACTTTTTTTTTTTTTTTTTTAGATTCCAAAATGTAGAAGCTATACAAAAAAAAGTATTCATTAAATATCGAATTAAGCATTGTATTTATAACACACCACTCTAAACACAACCAGCCACTACAACTGAATGAATAGTTCAAACTGAATTGTGAAAAACATTAGTTATGCTCATATTAGGGATGTGCGAGAGTAATTGATTATATGATAGTGCTGCTGCTAGTTGACTTGGAAAATACTTGGAGTGAATGAACGTCTAGGTTATTATTGTGATGGGTGGAATGACATATTTATAAAGACGTTACTTCAGCATGACTGATGAATTGGGATCTCGCCTGAGAGACCAGTCATCTTCGACTGTAACTAAATGAGTCAATGCACATTGGCGTGCGAGATTTGCATCATGCACTCCGGCCAGTGAAGTAGTTATATAAGGAGGAGCGCGTGCCATCGCACTTCAGGTTTTTGCTGAGGAGCCGTGCCGGTGGCCTGGCCTGGCCTGGCCAAGGTCGCACACGACATCGCTCGCTCCACTGGCGGAGTATCCACGTACCCCTCACTGAGATCCTCAGGTCACCCTGCCTATTCGCCAAAGCAGCCCTCTGCTGGCCTACAGAGGCACTAGATCGGGGCATAGGAGAGGGGACTCCACTTCTCTTGAGATATTGGAGTCTTGATAGCAGCACCGAGATGGTCATCTTCCCGCAGTTTGTGCATGACTCATCCATGAACACGACCTCAGCGTGTTCTAAGCCCAGACATGTGAGGCAGCGAACTCCGTGTCTGCTCTTTTAGGGATTTTTTCTTTTATATGTACTGAAGTGCAATGGAGAAAGTTTCCACTGTCTATTTAAGAGAAACACACTGTAGCAGGAAGCAGAAACCACTGCTGAAGCATCGTCACTCGCAGAACTAAAGAGGTCCTCAACTCGAATAGCACACTCGTTGACACGAAAAATTTAGAATAAACCTCTCGGCTTCGAAGCAAAAGGCTGAAGTGTGAATTCACGTGATGCAAATCTTGCACACCAATGTGCATTGACTCGTTTAGTTACACTCGAAGATGACTGGTCTCTCAGGCGAGATCCTAATTCATCAGTCGTTCTGACGTAACATCAAACGTGACTGACTAATAGGGAACAGGGATCTTTCCAGTACATTGTATATATTATTACTGTTTTGTATATTGCATGTATCCTGTTTTATGCGTGCGTTAGGACAGAATTATTAGATAATATACCCTTTTTCTTAGTCTGTTCTCTTACTCTTTCTTGAATATTCACTCAAGACATGCACAATAATATGCAATATATTAGTATTACAAGAGTCTTGAATTGTTCTTTTAGCACAGGGGTCACCAAACTTTTCAGCCCGAGGGCCACATTAACTGTGAAACAGCAGTTCGGGGGCCGACTACACACTCAAGGTCCAAATAAAAAAGAATCAAAACATGGATGTTGTTTTTAATTATTTAAATTATTTAAATTAATTAATTATTATGTAAAAAAATGATATATAATCTCATTAACGGTGACCAGAAGTATAAGTAAGCAGCGAATAAGGTTTTCTAATGTAGTGATCGGTTGGAAAACGTCTCCGTTTACTATCGTAACCTCGGTTATTTTTCCATATTTTGTTTAGAGAAGTGTGAAGGAAATATTCTGGCGCGTCGCGCTTATGCTGTTTATACCATCTGTCTGCCAGAGCTGCATCCCACTACAATTGGCCAGTTGTCAACTGGCATTATCCTATAAGCTTTCGGAAATTACCTGAAGGGGAGGAGTTCCCAACATCTCGTTCCCGCTCTCGAAAGTGAACGCACTACTGCTCGCCTCTATTTTAATTCGGTAAAAACATAACGTCCACGTAAACGGCGGCTGACCTTGGCAGGATACACGTAAAATTATGTTTTTTTTCCCGTAGACAAAAAGGTCTCTGCGGGCCGGATGAGAGGGCTTTGCGGGCCACTGTTTTAGCATCACCCAATCCATTTACATATAAAAATGCTGTTTGAGACAATGGATAGTAAAACTCTCCTTCCAAAAACCAGAGCTACCATTGGTCACTGACCTCTGGGAGGAGAGACCATTCCATTAAAAGTCAGATTCTACCTTCCTCTTGCCCTCTCTTCCTTTGCATCTCTCCTCTGTGCATCTTCCTTTCGCAGGCCTGTGTGGCCTTGGGCTATGCAAGCCTGAACCAGGCATTAAAAACTGCAGCCAGATTTTCAGGAGAGAGAAAGAGAACACATCGAGCCATGTGCAACTTTCTCGAGTCAGACTTAAATCGATAAAGTTCATTATGATTTCTTCATCCATGCAGAAGAAAAGTACTGCAACTTTAACACAATCGATTCACGGAACCTCACAGAACCATCAAATAATTTTTCAGGACTTCAATGGCGGCTTCAAAGCAAAGGGGCACTGCAAGTGTTGTATATTTAATCAGGTGCATCTTGCTCAAAAGCAAGATAGCGCCATCGTGTTCGATCACAGTTCAGGTCGCTGCGCTAAGACTGTGATTTTATTTATTATTTTACTCTCTTTTACTCTCTATTTTTACAAATTTATCATCTGCATTGCTCTGCTATGACAGCAAAACACTTTTGGACATTGATTACCGCTACACTGCCCTGTTTCAGGACACTTTCACCAATCCTCTGTGGCCACCTGAGATTCATAGGAACGCCGAGTTGAACAATGGCTAGACGAGTCGAAGGCAAAGATTAAAAAAAAACACAGCGGGAAACGTGCTGGAATCCGCAACAGATTGAGGAAAATGCCATTCTGCCCTCCTCTCCCAAGCATTTTGCTCGCAAATGTCCAATCCTTGGAGAATAAGATAGAAGATCTTAGACAGTTCAATCCGCGTGGCAGTGAACACACTCACTGCTGCATACAACGCAGGTCTCCTATCAGAATCAGAATCAGAATCAGAAAGAGCTTTATTGCCAAGTGTGCTTGCACACACAAGGAATTTGTCTTGGTATTGAAGCTTCCAGTGCACATATACAACACAACATGAGTTTACATAGCAAATAACAATAACAATACATAACATACACAGTACATGTGGTCACATGCTGGGATTTTTTGTATGGAGTGGGAGAGGGGATAGATTGTCAGCCATAACATCCGTCTGCATTGTTTTTCTTTCCCTGCGCTCTGCCCAGCATTTTATCTCTTATTAATTCAACTGTTCAAGAGGGAAATGGCCTGTAGAAAGAAACTGTTCCTGTGCCTAGATGTTCTAGTGGCCAGTGATCGTAGTCGCCGTCCTGACGTTAACAGTTCAAACAGGGTGTTTCCAGGGTGAGCAGAGTCCATGATGATTTTACCTGCTCTCTTTTTCACTCTGGAAGAGTACAGGTCCTGGAGGGCTGGCAGGGAAGCACCAATAATCCTCTCTGCAGTCCGGATTGTGCGATGTAGTCTCCCAATGTCAGATTTGGTAGCTGAACCAAACCAGACAGTGATGGAGGTGCACAAAACAGACTCAATGACGGCCGAGTAGAACTGTATCAGCAGCTCCTGTGGGAGGTTGAGCTTCCTCAGCTGACGAAGGAAGTACAGTCTCTGCTGGGCCTTTTTTACAATGGAGTCAATGTGATTGTTCCACTTCATGTCCTGAGAGATGGTGGTGCCCAGGAACCTGAATGACTCCACTGCTGCCACTGTGCTGTTCATGATGGTGAGTGGAGGTAGAGCAGGGCTGTTCCTCCTGAAGTCCACTATCATCTCCAACGTTTTGAGCGTGTTGACCTCAAGGTTGTTATAACTGCACCAGACAGCCAGTTGTTCAACCTCCAGTCTGTAAGCAGACTCGTCACCGTTTCGGATAAGGCCGATGACGGTGGTGTCGTCTGCAAATTTCAGGAGCTTCACAGAAGGGTCTTTAGAAGTGCAGTAATTGGTGTACAGGGAGAAGAGCAGTGGGGAGAGAACACACCCCTGGGGGGCGCCAATGCTGGTAGTGAGAGTCCTGGATGTGAGTTTTCCCAGTCTCACTCGCTGTTGCCGGTCTGTCAGGAAACTGGTGATCCACTGACAGATTGAGGATGGCAAGGAGAGCTGGGTCAGTTTAGCTGTAAGAAGATCAGGCATGATGGTGTTGAAGGCCGAACTGAAGTCCACAAATAAGATCCTTGCATAAGTCTCAGGTCTGTCGAGATGTTGCAGGATATAATGCAGTCCCATGTTGACTGCGTCGTCCACAGACCTGTTTGCTCTGTAGGCAAATTGAAGAGGATCCAGCAAGGGTCCAGTGATGTCCTTCAGGTGGGCCAGAACCAGTCTTTCAAATGACTTCATGACCACAGATGTGAGAGCGACAGGTCTGTAGTCATTAAGTCCAGTGATTTTGGGTTTTTTTTGGGACAGGAATGATGGTGGAACGTTTGAAGCAACGGGGAACTTCACACTGCTCCAATGATCTTTTGAAGATCCGCGTGAAGACTGGGGCCAGTTGGTCAGCGCAGGCTTTCAAACAAGCAGATGAGATGCCGTCTGGGCCTGAAGCTTTCCTTATCTTCTGTCTTTTGAAGATTTTGGTTACCTGCTCCACACAGACCTTAAGCTCTGGTTGGATGGCAGAGGGGGGAGAGGGGGTGCAGGAGGTGTTGGAGGACGTGTGAAGTGTAGTTCAGAGTGGTTTTGAGGTGTGAGATTGGGTTTCTCAAACCTGCAGTAAAAAGTGTTTAGCTCATCTGCCAGATGTTGATTCTCAGCAGGTCGGTGGGATGGTGGCTTATAATTGGTGATATTCTTCAGGCCTGACCAGACAGCAGCAGGGTTGTTGGAATAAAACTGGTTTCTCAGCTTTTCTGAGTAACTTTGTTTAGCTGCTCTTATCTCCTTTGTCAGTCTGTTTCTGGTCTGTTTGTACAAAACACCATCCCCCCTTCTGTAAGCGTCCTCTTTGTTATGACGAAGCTGTTTGAGTTTCCCAGTAAACCATGGTTTATCATTAGGAAATGATAAGAATGTCCTGGTAGGAATGTGTGTGTCCTCACAGAAACTGAAGTATGATGTTACAGTGTCTGTTAACTCATCTAGATCAGTGGTTGCAGCTTCAAAAACATTCCAGTCCGTGCATTCAAAACATGCTTTTAAATTCTGCTCTGCTTCATTAGTCCATCTTTTAACAGTCTTTTTTGCAGGTTTAGCTGATTTCAGTTTCTGCCTGTAGGATGGTATAAGATGAACCACACAGTGATCAGAAAGCCCCAAAGCTGCCCGTGGGACAGAGTGATATGCATTCTTTATTGTGGTGTAGCAGTGGTCAAGAATATTACTGTCTCTGGTGGGACATGTAATGTGCTGTCTGTATTTTGGCAGTTCACTGGAGAGATTTGCTTTGTTAAAATCCCCAAGAATGATTAAAAGAGAATCTGGATACTTTTGTTCAGTCTCAGCTATTTGTTCAGCCAGCTGTTGTAATGCCGTGCTGACACACGCGTCTGGAGGAATGTAAACATTGACCAGAATAAACGAGGCAATCTCACGCGGTGAATAGAAAGGTTTACAGTTTATAAAGTGAGTCTCTAGGTTAGGAGAGCATATCTTCTTCAGTGTTGTTATATCTGAACACCAACTTTCGTTGATGTAGAAACACAAACCTCCACCTCTCGTTTTCCCAGTTAGTTCCGTGATGCGATCTGCTCGGAACAGCTGGAAGCCCGGCAGATATAGTGCGTTGTCCGGTGTGTTTATATTTAGCCAGGTCTCAGTGAAGCACAGAACAGCAGAGTTGAAAAAATCCTTATTAATCCTGGTGAGGAGAAGCAGTTCATCCATTTTATTAGGAAGAGAATGGAGATTAGCAAGATGAATACTGGGAAGAGCAGTGCGGAAGCCCCGCGAGCGGAGTTTCCCACGCTTGCGTCTGGCTGCTCGGTTTAAAGAGACAGTAGCGACTCCAGCGAGGATATCAAATAAAACGTCTGAATAATCAAAAACCACAGAAATATTGTCTGGTGTGTGTTCCCTAATGTCCAGTAGTTCGTTTTTGGTGAAAACAATCGGAAAAGAGTGACTAAAAGCAGAACAAACAAACAAAGACAAGACGATCACTGAAGAGCAAAAAACCGAGGCTGCCATCCGCGGCGCCATCTTGTAGAGAATATGAGTGACTATAAATCATCCTGCAGTGCTCTCCGACGTGCAATTACAGCCGCAAAACTCCATTATAAGGATCGAGTGGAGTCTCATTTCCAACTCAATGACTCTCGGCGGATGTGGCAGGGACTGAGGACCATCTGTGCTTTTGGAACTAAATCCTCTGCAGAGGTGAGAGCTGTTGCTTGTAAACGAGTTAAACTCTTTCTACGCTCACTTTGAATGTAATCGCGGCAGAGCGACTCCGCCGAGTGACGTGTCAGAGAGAATCCCTCAGAGCAGCAACAATGACGTGATCTCTGTCTCGGAGGATGAAGTTCAGAGGCCACTCAAGCGTGTGGATGTCAGGAAAGCTGCCGGGCCGGATGGTGTTTCAGGTCGTGTTCTGCGGTTCTGTGCTGATCAGCTCGCGGGGTTGTTTACATCTATCTTTAATGAGTCCTTTGCTACATCTGTGGTACCCACCTTCTTCAAAGAATCCACCATCATCCCTGTTCCTAAGAACAGTAAGCCCTCTTGCCTAAATGACTATCGTCCAGTGGCTCTCACATCCATAGTCATGAAGGTCTTTGAGAGACTCATTAAAAACATAATTTGCTCCTCCATTCCTGACACTTTGGACCCTCTTCAGTTTGCCTATCGTCCCAATAGATTGACTGAAGATGCCATCTCTCACGTCCTCCACTCCTCCCTCACACATATCGACAGCAAAGTGGGAACTATGCTAGGCTGCTATTTATTGACTATAGCTCAGCCTTTAACACCGTAGTTCCCATTAAACTAACCGCCAAACTCCTGGATCTCGGCCTGAATTCTTCTCTCTGCCTCTGGATTGAAGATTTCCTCACTGGTAGACCTCAGGTGATGAGAGTAGGCCAGTTCACCTCCACCTCCATCACCCTGAGTGTGGGAGCTCCACAGGGCTGTGTCCTAAGACTCCTGCTCTACTCTCTCTACTCACATTCAGACACAGGTGAAAACAGCCAGGAAAAGACTGTACCACCTGCACCAGCTGAGGAAATTCAAAACTTTCTATTTAGGGGCGATAGAAAGTGTTCTGACTCAGTGCATCACAGCGTGGTATGGGAACAGCACCAGTCATGACTGCAAAGCTCTGCAAAGAGTGGTGTACTTATCCGAGTGCATCTCAGGGTCAACTCTCCCGTCTCTGCAGGACGTCTACACCAAACGCTGCAGACGTAGAGCTACAAAAAATCATCAAATACATGAATCACCCTGCAAACTCTCATTTCACCCTGCTGCCATCTGATAAGCGCTTCCGAAGCCTGATGGCAAAAACTGAAAGACTCTGAAACTGAAAGGAGTTTCTTACCCCAGGCCATCAGACTACTAAACTCAGTCACTAGCAATATTACGTGACTTCACTTGACTTCAGTATAAACATAAACATCCACATACTGACATTGCACTGTACTTTTTCTCGTTGTTACTGTGTAACAATCTGTTATTAACCTGTTTGCACATTATACATCTCTGTACTTTTCTGTTAACCACTCATTTATAAGTCTACAGTTATTTTATTATTTTATATATATATATATATATAGTACTTTTATTCTATTTCTATTTTAATTCCCTCTGGTTTTTTGTAACTGTTAATTTGCACTGTCCATGGAGCGAACCTGTTTACATTTCACTGCCGGTTGTATATTCTGTATAGAACTGTGTATGTGACAAATAAAACTCTTGAATCTTGAATCTTGAAGGTGCTGTTGAGAATAAGATGATGATTCTTATCACAGGGTTAAACGACTCTCTTTTTTTCATACGTTTCAATCCCTGTTCCAATTTAGCATTTCCCATGGTTTAGATTAGTTATGCGTTCGTGATTTAGTTAATAAAACTTTGTACACAATACATGTCAATTCTGGTCAGCTTACACATCAATGTCACTTTAACAATTGTGATCATAGCTACATGCTAAGAAAGTTATTTTTACTGTGACAATGTAAAATAAGCATTCTGAAGAGTTGATAGACAGTCAATACTGATTGTTCACTGTATATATAGAGTTAATGATTATCATATTAATTAAACTAAATCAAGTTAATTCAACTGAAAGAAATCATTATAATTACTTATGAGTTATGATTAATTATTCATATTTCCCATGAGCTAATTTGCTACATGGCCTATTATAGTTGAACTTATTGTACCTGCGCGGATATTGACTCAGTTGATCTGAATAAATATGTCTATAATGACTAACGCTGATTAACACTCAAGTTTCATAGAGTGAATAATAACGCAATGAAGAGCATCGCATCAATCTGACCTGTTTTTAACAGCAGTCAGTGAGATTTGACTGTTCATCGATTATATATATTATATTCATATACAGACTGCCCTGTTAGATAGTCGACTAGTCAGTTGCCAAATCTCCCTATAAACTGTTATAAAAACACTTCTCTTGCATTTTTTTTATTAATAATTAAATGAGCCACTTTTACATATTATATTTTTATGTTTCACTTATTCAATATTTTATATTCTAATCTACAACACTGGACA
>JAWRVZ010000580.1:0-119660 GCA_037043235.1 Rhodeus uyekii
CATGATAAAACACATCTGAGAGTTCAGTGAATGCTTTTATTTTGCAGGGAGGAAGAACTCGCAGCAGCCAGAGGAAATAGAGATGCCCACAATATTACAATAAAATACTGTTTTGAGTGAATCTGCAACAATATTTAACATCGCAGAAAGTTATAGAGGATTGTTCAGTGTTTCATGTTTTTATTTCTTTTCAGAAAACAGAAAAAAAACTTGATGATTATGATATTAAGTTTTGATTAAAAAGTTTTTTTGTAAATAAAAGATCAGGTTTATTTACATTTATATGGATTTTATGGATTTTTGCTGTCAGAGTTCAGGGTCGTTTTCTTATTATTAGTATATAAACTGGTTTATATAAAATACTGTAAAGGGACAGACTCAGACTGTGTGTAATTCTCTCTCTGTTCTGTGTGATGCAGCTGATTCATGATCTGCTTTTTCTTATCTCTTGCATTTTTAATGATTGGTAATTTTCTTAATAAAACCTCTGCAATTGTGTTTACTGTCTCTTTCCTGAGATGTTTGTTATAAATATGAAGTGAGTGAGTTGGACGCTGACTCACTTCCCAAGGACTCTTAGTTTGCTTTCATTCTGTCATTCATCCGTCACTCATTAATCACTGATGGACACTAATCCTCTTACAGTTAGTCTGTTCACATGTGTATTTAGTTCTCTCTTTTCACTCTTGTTGTCGTTTGTTGTTTTATCCATAATTTTCACAGAACACAGCTTGTATGAATTGTGATACCTCAATGCAGTCGACCGAAATAAAAAGTATTTTCCCAGAAAGTTTATCTGTTGAATGATGTTTAACTTCCTGACAGTCACATTTAGACACTTGTTAGAAACCTCCTTTTCAATCATATCTGTTTCACTCTCAAGCTGTATTAGTACAGTTATAATTTTTTCTTTATTTGTTTCTTTTTTCTGATGGCCATATCAGAGCTGTCGAGATTCAAGTTAAGGATAAGACCTACACCCTGTCACGTTTATGTTACTTCACCCTGGACTCTTAGTTTACCTTGTCGTGTCACATGTTCCCCGCTCCTTTTCTCATCGTCACTCATTAGCTCCCATTGTCACTCATTAGTCACAGGTGTTTTGCGTTCCAGTTGTAATCACAGTCAGTACTTAAGTTCTCTGTGTGCACTCCCCTGTTGTCAGTTGTTAAAGTTATGTTGAATGTGTATGGGGCCCAGTGCTGTGTCTGTTCCATGTGTGGATGCCTCCGTTTTTTGCACTCCCATGTGCTGTTTATTTTCCGTTCTAAGTCTACTTCCATACGCTTCCGTCCGCATCGCACGCCAGCTCAAGTACACTTTTATATAACACACCCGGCCTGTCTCCTGCCTGATCCCCCTTCCTGCATTTACAGATCAAAAGTTTAAGTGCATTTAAAACAAACGTAAATCAAAATTTTAAACGTATAAAAAACGATGTCGTGCGCAAAAATTAAACCGTGTATGGGATCAAAATCCCGCCAATTGTACTGCGGTCGTAATTCAAAAGTTTAAGTGCATTTAAAACAAACGTAAATCAAAATTTTAAACGTATAAAAAACGATGTCGTGCGCAAAAATTAAACTTGTTTGTGTGTTCTTAAACATTTCTCTTTCATTCCTCAGTTTTTTGTTCTCTTCCATTTTCTGCTCGCTTGATATTTTTCTGCTGGCTTGCAATCTTTTCCTCTTCGCTCTCGTTTCCAAGTTCTGCGCTTACGATTCAAAAACTTGCAGTTCAATTTTCATGTAAATTAGGGCGGGTGTAAGCGTCACCATTGGTCCACTGGTTCTAGATTGACAGCTTTCCTCCAGCCAATCAGTGGAAGAGGGGAGTTGACGTCACTCAGGTGCGACTCAGGGCTGCTATGATTAACTCTGCATAGTAAACTGCACAATCTTAAGAGAAACACAATCTTTAGGAAACATAGTACTTGGAGACAGATATGTTATAAACCAGTTAGTTCTGTTTTCGTCACACATTCAGAATGCTTTATTCTTTCCACATGACAGAGAAATCTCCAGATCACAGCTCTTTTATGCACAGTGATTATTGTATTACTGACAATACAACAGCGAGGTTAAGTTAGTTCTGTTTTCGTCACACATTCAGAATAAAATGACAATAACTCTCAATGAATACTCATGTAATAATGTTTCACAAGCTTCTTTTTCATTATTTTCGCTCAATATAATGAGCAGTGGCCCGTGAAAAGCGTCTTAATGTGAGTTACTCGGGGAAAGCTCGCTCTTTGTCGAGCTGTCAGTAAGGGACTGTGAGAAAAGTGCAAGTCTTTTTCGTTTTGTGCTATAATTTAAGTGTGCGTAGACATGAAACCACGGCCAGAAATTGAAAGTGACATGATATCAAACATCAGGAGTAAAATTTAAGAAAAAAGATGAAAAGATTAATTAACTTAGAGGATGGTAGATTTGATTTAAAAGTGGATTTTACATAGAAAGCAAATACTTTCCAGTGTGTGTGTATATATATGCACACAAACACTTTCTACAACATGCATGTATGTATATATATATATATATATATATATATATATATATATATATATATATATATATATATATATATATATATATATCCAAGCATATTTAAGATTTAATTCCTGATATAAAAACAAATGCAGCATTTTAACAAACTGTTCAAAAAACAATTGTTAAAGTTGTCCACAGTTGTGGTTTCAAGTCTCTATGTCCCTGCTGAAGAAGCTATTACAAAAAGAAAGGTATTTTTGGACATGCAAATCCCTTTTCTACCAGTTGGGATGAAAAGAGAGGTTGTGAAAGTTGTCCACTGTCCCCTTTAACTGTATGACAGTGGTTTCATGTCTACACACACTCAACAAATTATAGCAGAAAACGAAAAAAACATGCACTTTTCTCACGGTCCCTTACATACAGCGCAAGCTTTACCCCGCGTAACTCGCATTCAGATGCTTTTCACGTTTAATTTAGTACAGAGTCTAAAACGTTTCATTGAGTCTTACACAGTATGTGTTGATTATAATCTCAATATCTCCTGACACAATCTAGAGGATCTTCTGGACCTCTTGAGGCATATGTACATGATTTGTGTGAAGTGATCAATATCAAGTCATTTGTGCAAATAAAATATAAAATATAGCTGCAAGCAGCAATGACCGGGGTTCAAACGTTGCAAGACCATCTGAGCTGTCATGACTGTTTGTGGTCAATCTGACTAGTTCTCTTAATGTGCACAGTTCTGTGAAGTTTCTACTTTGTGCAAACAATGTATAGACATCTTTCAAAGATGTTCAGAATGAGAAGATCAAATGATATTAATATTGTGAGCTGAACATCTGAACTGTTATGTCGGTGTATGTCAATCTGACTTGTTCTCCACATAAACAGAGCTTTATGAAGTTTCTAGTTTGTGTAAACGATATACATACACATGTTAAACATTTTTTCAGTTCTCCACATAAAAAAATTCCTAGCCTGATGGTGCCTCTGTATGGAAAAATCTATCAAATGATATTAATATTACGTGCATGTGTTTAACACCATATGTCATGTCATCTGAACTGTTATGTCAGTCTATGTCAATCTGACTTGTTCTCCACATAAAAAAATTCCTAGCCTGATGGTGCCTCTTGTGGACAAAAGTAGTATTACAGCTTTTCTAAGATTTTAAAATATAGATCGTTTATAATTTATTGTGAGCCCTATGAGCATCAGAAATACATGAGATCTGACACATTTCTACACAATGACTTGTTCTTAACATATTCACAGTTCTGTGACGTTTCTCTTGTGGACAAAACTAGTATTACATATTTTCTAAGATTTTAAAATATAGAGTGTTTATAATTTATTGTGAGCCCTATGAGCATCAAAAATACATGAAACCCAACACATTTCTTCAAAATGACTTGTTCTTAACATTTACACAGTTTTGTGAAGTTTCTTATTTGTGGACAAGATATATAGGCTTTTTATTCATCAATAGGCCAAACCAGAAATATATGAAAAATTATATCTGCTGAAGGGTTTGCCTGATCGAAATTCTTTGAATAACTTTTTCCCTTGAGTGTCCCTAGATGATGCGTGTGAATTTTTAAGCCAATCGTATTGACGGTCTATGACGAGTTCGAAAAATTTGAAATTTCAAAAATCTCCAATATTTCGCAAACAATTTGATTGACAGCAGTGGTTCTTGAGGCAAAGTTGTTCAGTATGAGGAGATCTATCAGATGATATCAATATTTTGTGGATGCGTGAAACACCACGTGAGTAGAGACGCAAAAAACTCGTTAGCGCCAACTAGTGACCGATTTTCTTCAAAATTCTGACAGACCACTAGGGCCCTGAGTCAAACATGCCCATCGAGTTTCCTTCTGATCGACCTTCGTTAAGCTAGTCTAATTGATGCTCAAACTTCATTGGCCGATGACGGTCATGTTTTTTGAGATACACCAATGTCCTCATAGACCATCATGGACCCTTGGACAAAGACCGTGCATGACAAGTCTCAGGTCAATCATGACGACTACCATGTGACCCTGTACAGGTGATTGAGTGTTTTTTTCGCAATATAGCGCCACCAAGTGGTCAATCATCGCAGTTTTTTTGGTGTGACCACAAATTGAGCTTATACATGACTATGTGAAGTTTGGTGTAATTATCTCTTTGCGTTCCAGAGCTATTACGATTTTAGCAAAAGTGTCTCCGCCTCATCCGAACGTTTTATTGTCTTGTTGCAAGCGTGAATCACCGATCAAAATTCCTTTGACAACTTTTGGTCAAGAGAGTCTCTAGATGATGTGTGTGAAATTTTGCGTGATTTGGACAAACGGTCTATGAGGAGTTCGAAAACTTTTTTTTCCAGAAAATTCAAAATGGCCGAAAATTTTTATAGGCGGAAATGAAATCGGAGATATACATTTTTTAAGTTTTGAGCCAAGGATTCCAGAGATATAAGACACTTGAGTGTATGACAAACGGTTTACGAGTTATGAGCATGTACGCGTTTGTAGTCGCTGTAGCGCCACCTATAGCCCGATTTGCGTCATATTTTGATACGTTCTCCCCAAATTGAGACCTACCATCTGACAAAGTTTCAAGTCTCTAGACCTTACGGTTTGGTCTGCACGAGACGCATTACGGCAGAAGAATAATAATAATAAATATAGCTGCAAGCAGCAATGACCGGGGTTCAAACGTAGCAGGACCATCTGAGCTGTCATGACGGTTTGTGGTCAATCTGACTAGTTCTCCTAATGTGCACAGTTCTGTGAAGTATCTACTTTGTGTAAACAATGTATAGACATCTTTCAAAGATGTTCAGAATGAGAAGATTAAATGATATTGACATTGTGAACTGAACATATGAACTGTTATGTCGGTCTATGCCAATCTGACTTGTTCTCCACATAAACAGAGCTTTATGAAGTTTCTAGTTTGTGTAAATTATATATAGACGTTACAAAAAAAATTCAGTATGGGAAGATCTATCAAATGATAACAATTGGATATGTTTAACACTACACGTCATATCATTTGAACTGTTATGACCTTTTTTTGTCAATCTGACTAGTTTTCCTAATGAGCACAGTTCTGTGAAGTTTCTACTCTGTGCAAACAATGAATAGACATCTTTCAAAGATGTTCAGACTGAGAAGATTAAATGATATTAATATTGTGAACTGAACATCTGAAGTGTTCTGTCGGTTTATGTCAGTCTATGTCAATCTGACTTGTTCTCCACATAAAAAGATTTTCTAGCCTGACGGCGCCTCTTGTGGACAAAAGTAGTATTACAGCTTTTCTAAGATTTTAAAATATAGAGTGTTTATAATTTATTGTGAGCCGTACGAGCATCAGAAATACATGAAACCTCACAAGTTTCTTCATAATGTCTTGTTCTTAACATTTACACAGTTTTGTGAAGTTTCTTGTTTTTGGACAAGATATATAGACATTTTAATGACAATAGGCCAAATCAGAAATATATGAAAAATTGTATCTGCTGAACTAATCGAAAATCCTTTGACAACTTTTTGCCTTGAGTGTCCCTAGATGATGCGTGTGAATTTTCAAGCCAGTGAGATTGACGGCCTATGACGAGTTCGAAAAATTTGAAATTTCAAAAATCTCCAATATTTCGCAAACAATTTGATTGACAGCAGTGGTTCTTGAGGCAAAGTTGTTCAGTATGAGGAGATCTATCAGATGAAGTCAATATTTTGTGGATGCGTGAAACACCACGTGAGTAGAGACGCAAAAAACTCATTAGCGCCAACTAGTGTCCGATTTTCTTCAAAATTCTGACAGACCACTAGGGCCATGAGTCAAACACGCTCATCGAGTTTCGTTCCGATCGACCTTCGTTAAGCTGGTCTAATTGATGCTCAAAGTTCATTGGCCGATGACGGTCATGTTTTTTGAGATACACCAATGTCCTCAGAGACCATCATGGACCCTTGGACAAAGACCGTGCATGACAAGTCTCAGGTCAATCGGACTACCATGTGACCCTGTACAGGTGATTGAGTGTTTTTTTCGCAATATAGCGCCACCAAGTGGTCAATCATCGCAGTTTTTTTGGTGTGACCACAAATTGAGCTTATACATAACTATGTGAAGTTTGGTGAGATTATCTCTTTGCGTTCCAGAGCTATTACGATTTTAGCAAAAGTGTCTCCGCCTTATGCGAACGTTTTAGCGTGTCGTTGCAAGCGTGAATCACCGATCAAAATTATTTGAATAACTTTTGGTCATGAGAGTCTCTAGATGATATGTGTGAAGTTTCGCGTTATTTGGACAAACGGTCTATGAGGAGTTCGAAAACTTTTTTTTTCAGAAAATTCAAAATGGCGGAAAATTTTTATAGGCGGAAATGAAATCGGAGATATACATTTTTTAAGTCTTGAGCCAAGGATTCCAGAAATATAAGACACTTGAGTGTACGACAAACGGTTTACGAGTTATGAACATGTACGCGTTTGTAGTCGCTGTAGCGCCACCTATAGCCCGATTTGCGTCATAGACCTTACGGTTTGGTCTGCACAAGACGCATTACGGCAGAAGAATAATAATAATAAATTTGATACGTTCTCCCCAAATTGAGACCTACCATCTGACAAAGTTTCAAGTCTCTAGACCTTACGGTTTGGTCTGCACAAGACGCATTACGGCAGAAGAATAATAATAATAAATATAGCTGCAAGCAGCAATGACCGGGGTTCAAACGTAGCAGGACCATCTGAGCTGTCATGACTGTTTGTGGTCAATCTGACTAGTTCTCCTAATGTGCACAGTTCTGTGAAGTTTCTACTTTGTGCAAACAATGTATAGACATATCTTTCAAAGATGTTCAGAATGAGAAGATCAAATGATATTAATATCGTGTGATATGTTTAACACCACACATCATATCATCTGAACTTTTATGTCAGTCTATGTCAATCTGACTTGTTCTCCACATGAAAAGATTTTCTAGCCTGACGGCGCCTCTTGTGGACAAAAGTAGTATTACAGCTTTTCTAAAATTATGACTTTAAAATATAGATAGTTTGTAATTTATTGTGAGCCCTATGAGCATCAGAAATACATGAGACCTGACACATTTCTTCAAAATGACTTGTTCTCAACATGTTCACAGATCTGTGACATTTCTCTTGTGGACAAAAGTAGTATTACAGCTTTTCTAAGATTTTAAAATATAGAGTGTTTATAATTTATTGTGAGCCGTACGAGCATCAGAAATACATGAAACCTCACAAGTTTCTTCATAATGTCTTGTTCTTAACATTTACACAGTTTTGTGAAGTTTCTTGTTTTTGGACATGATATATAGACATTTTAATCACAATAGGCCAAATCAGAAATATATGAAAAATTGTATCTGCTGAACGGTTTAACTAATCAGAAAATCCTTTGACAACTTTTTGCCTTGAGTGTCCCTAGATGATGCGTGTGAATTTTCAAGCCAGTGAGATTGACGATATATAGACATTTTAATCACAATAGGCCAAATCAGAAATATATGAAAAATGTATCTGCTGAACGGTTTTCAAAAATCCTTTGACAAAATGATTGTGAATTTTCAAGAAAGATTGACGGCCTTGACGAGTTCGAAAAATTTGAAATTTAAAAAATCTCCAATATTTCGCAAACAATTTGATTGACAGCAGTGGTTCTTGAGGCAAAGTTGTTCAGTATGAGGAGATCTATCAGACGATATCAATATTTTGTGGATGCGTGAAACACCACGTGAGTAGAGACGCAAAAAACTCGTAAGCGCCAACTAGTGTCCGATTTTCTTCAAAATTCTGACAGACCACTAGGGCCATGAGTCAAACACGCCCATCGAGTTTCGTTCCGATCGATCTTCGTTAAGCTAGTCTAATTGATGCTCAAAGTTCATTGGCCGATGACGGTCATGTTTTTTTAGATACACCAATGTCCTCATAGACCATCATGGACCCTTGGACAAAGACCGTGCATGACAAGTCTCAGGTCAATCGGACTAACATGTGACCCTGTACAGGTGATAGCGCCACCAAGTGGTCAATCATCACAGTTTTTTTGGTGTGACCACAAATTGAGCACATGACTATGTGAAGTTTGGTGAGATTATCTCTTTGCGTTCCAGAGCTATTACGAGTGTTTTTTTCGCAATATAGCGCCACCAAGTGGTCAATCATCACAGTTTTTTTGGTGTGACCACAAATTGAGCTTATACATGACTATGTGAAGTTTGGTGAGATTATCTCTTTGCGTTCCAGAGCTATTACGATTTTAGCAAAAGTGTCTCCGCCTTATGCGAACGTTTTATTGTCTTGTTGCAAGCGTGAATCACCGATCAAAATTCCTTTGACAACTTTTGATCATGAGAGTCTCTAGATGATGCGTGGGAAATTTTGCGTGATTTGAACAAACGGCCTATGAGGAGTTCGAAAAATTTTTTTTTCAGAAAATTCAAAATGGCGGAAAATTTTTATAGGCGGAAATGAAATCGGAGATATACATTTTTTAAGTTTTGAGCCAAGGATTCCAGAGATATAAGACACTTGAGTGTACGACAAACGGTTTACGAGTTATGAACATGTACGCGTTTGTAGTCGCTGTAGCGCCACCTATAGCCCGATTTGCGTCATATTTTGATACGTTCTCCCCAAATTGAGACCTACCATCTAATAATAATAGAGTCCTAATAATAATGACAAAGTTTCAAGTCTCTAGACCTTACGGTTTGGTCTGCACGAGACGCATTACGGCAGAAGAATAATAATAATAATAATAATAATAATAATAATAATAATAAAAATCCTAACAATTACAATAGGTTTTCAACGCTTCGCGTTTGAACCCCTAATAATAAATATAGCTGCAAGCAGCAATGACCGGGGTTCAAACGTGGCAGGACCATCTGAGCTGTCATGACTGTTTGTGGTCAATCTGACTAGTTCTCCTAATGTGCACAGTTCTGTGAAGTTTCTACTTTGTGTAAACAATGTATAGACATCTTTCAAAGATGTTCAGAATGAGAAGATCAAATGATATTGACATTGTGAACTGAACATATGAACTGTTATGTCGGTCTATGTCAATCTGACTTGTTCTCCACATAAACAGAGCTTTGTGAAGTTTCTATTTTGTGTAAATGATATATAGACGTTACAAAAAATTTCAGTATGGGAAGATCTATCAAATGATAACAATGTGGATATGTTTAACACTACACGTCATATCATTTGAACCGTTATGACCTTTTTTTGTCAATCTGATTAGTTTTCCTAATGAACACAGTTCTGTGAAGTTTCTACTCTGTGCAAACAATGAATAGACATCTTTCAAAGATGTTCAGACTGAGAAGATTAAATGATATTAATATTGTGAACTGAACATCTGAACTGTTCTGTCGGTTTATGTCAGTCTATGTCAATCTGACTTGTTCTCCACATAAAAAGATTTTCTAGCCTGATGGTGCCTCTTGTGGACAAAAGTAGTATTACAGCTTTTCTAAGATTTTAAAATGTAGATCATTTGTAATTTATTGTGAGCCCTATGAGCATCAGAAATACATGAGACCTGACACATTTCTTCAAAATGACTTGTTCTTAACATGTTCACAGATCTGTGACGTTTCTCTTGTGGACAAAACTAGTATTACAGCTTTTCTAAGATTTTAAAATGTAGATGGTTTATAATTTATTGTGAGCCGTACGAGCATCAGAAATACATGAAACCTCACAAGTTTCTTCATAATGTCTTGTTCTTAACATTTACACAGTTTTGTGAAGTTTCTTGTTTTTGGACAAGATATATAGATGGTTTATAATTTATTGTGAGCCGTACGAGCATCAGAAATAATGAATGAAACCTCACAAGACATTTTAATCACAATAGGCCAAATCAGAAATATATGAAAAATTGTATCTGCTGAACGGTTTAACTAATCGAAAATCCTTTGACAACTTTTTGCCTTGAGTGTCCCTAGATGATGCATGTGAATTTTCAAGACAGTGAGATTGACGGCCTATGACGAGTTCGAAAAATTTGAAATTTCAAAAATCTCCAATATTTCGCAAACAATTTGATTGACAGCAGTGGTTCTTGAGGCAAAGTTGTTCAGTATGAGGAGATCTATCAGATGATATCAATATTTTGTGGATGCATGAAACACCACGTGAGTAGAGACGCAAAAAACTCGTTAGCGCCAACTAGTGTCCGATTTTCTTCAAAATTCTGACAGACCACTAGGGCCATGAGTCAAACACGCCCATCGAGTTTCGTTCCGATCGACCTTCGTTAAGCTGGTCTAATTGATGCTCAAAGTTCATTGGCCGATGACGGTCATGTTTTTTGAGATACACCAATGTCCTCATAGACCATCATGGACCCTTGGACAAAGACCGTGCATGACAAGTCTCAGGTCAATCGGACTACCATGTGACCCTGTACAGGTGATTGAGTGTTTTTTTCGCAATATAGCGCCACCAAGTGGTCAATCATCGCAGTTTTTTTGGTGTGACCACAAATTGAGCTTATACATGACTATGTGAAGTTTGGTGAGATTATCTCTTTGCGTTCCAGAGCTATTACGATTTTAGCAAAAGTGTCTCCGCCTTATGCGAACGTTTTAGCGTGTTGTTGCAAGCGTGAATCACCGATCAAAATTATTTGAATAACTTTTGGTCATGAGAGTCTCTAGATGATATGTGTGAAGTTTCGCGTTATTTGGACAAACGGTCTATGAGGAGTTCGAAAACTTTTTTTTTCAGAAAATTCAAAATGGCGGAAAATTTTTATAGGCGGAAATGAAATCGGAGGAGATTCCAGAGATATAAGACACTTAAGTTTTGAGCCAAGGATTCCAGAGATATAAGACACTTGAGTGTACGACAAACGGTTTACGAGTTATGAACATGTACGCGTTTGTAGTCGCTGTAGCGCCACCTATAGCCCGATTTGCGTCATATTTTGATACGTTCTCCCCAAATTGAGACCTACCATCTGACAAAGTTTCAAGTCTCTAGACCTTACGGTTTGGTCTGCACGAGACGCATTACGGCAGAAGAATAATAATAATAATAATAATAATAATAAATATAGCTGCAAGCAGCAATGACCGGGGTTCAAACGTCGCAAGACCATCTGAGCTGTCAAGACGGTTTGTGGTCAATCTGACTAGTTCTCCTAATGTGCACAGTTCTGTGAAGTTTCTACTTTGTGCAAACAATGTATAGACATCTTTCAAAGATGTTCAGAATGAGAAGATCAAATGATATTGACATTGTGAACTGAACATATGAACTGTTATGTCGGTCTATGTCAATCTGACTTGTTCTCCACATAAACAGAGCTTTATGAAGTTTCTAGTTTGTGTAAACGATAAATGATATATAGACGTTACAAAAAAAATTTCAGTATGGGAAGATCTATCAAATGATAACAATGTGGATATGATTAACACTGCACGTCATATAATTTGAACTGTTATGACCTTTTTTGTCAATCTGACTAGTTTTCCTAATGAGCACAGTTCTGTGAAGTTTCTACTCTGTGCAAACAATGAATAGACATCTTTCAAAGATGTTCAGACTGAGAAGATTAAATTATATTAATATTGTGAACTGAACATCTGAACTGTTCTGTCGGTTTATGTCAGTCTATGTCAATCTGACTTGTTCTCCACATAAAAAGATTTTCTAGCCTGATGGTGCCTCTTGTGGACAAAACTACTATTACAGCTTTTCTAAGATTTTAAAATGTAGATCGTTTGTAATTTATTGTGAGCCCTATGAGCATCAGAAATACATGAGACCTAACACATTTCTTCAAAATGACTTGTTCTTAAAATGTTCACAGATCTGTGACGTTTCTCTTGTGGACAAAACTAGTATTACAGCTTTTCTAAGATTTTAAAATGTAGATGGTTTATAATTTATTGTGAGCCGTACGAGCATCAGAAATACATGAAACCTCACAAGTTTCTTCATAATGTCTTGTTCTTAACATTTACACAGTTTTGTGAAGTTTCTTGTTTTTGGACAAGATATATAGACATTTTAATCACAATAGGCCAAATCAGAAATATATGAAAAATTGTATCTGCTGAACGGTTTAACTAATCGAAAATCCTTTGACAACTTTTTGCCTTGAGTGTCCCTAGATGATGCGTGTGAATTTTCAAGCCAGTGAGATTGACGGCCTATGACGAGTTCGAAAAATTTGAAATTTCAAAAATCTCCAATATTTCACAAACAATTTGATTGACAGCAGTGGTTCTTGAGGCAAAGTTGTTCAGTATGAGGAGATCTATCAGATGATATCAATATTCTGTGGATGCGTGAAACACCACGTGAGTAGAGACACAAAAAACTCGTTAGCGCCAACTAGTGTCCGATTTTCTTCAAAATTCTGACAGACCACTAGGGCCATGAGTCAAACACGCCCATCGAGTTTCGTTCCGATCGACCTTCGTTAAGCTAGTCTAATTGATGCTCAAAGTTCATTGGCCGATGACGGTCATGTTTTTTGAGATACACCAATGTCCTCATAGACCATCATGGACCCTTGGACAAAGACCGTGCATGACAAGTCTCAGGTCAATCGGACTACCATGTGACCCTGTACAGGTGATTGAGTGTTTTTTTCGCAATATAGCGCCACCAAGTGGTCAATCATCGCAGTTTTTTTGGTGTGACCACATATTGATCTTATACATGACTATGTGAAGTTTGGTGAGATTATCTCTTTGCGTTGCAGAGGTATTACGATTTTAGCAAAAGTGTCTCCGCCTTATGCGAACGTTTTATTGTCTTGTTGCAAGCGTGAATCACCGATCAAAATTCCTTTGACAACTTTTGGTCATGAGAGTCTCTAGATGATGCATGGGAAATTTTGCGTGATTTGGACAAACGGCCTATGAGGAGTTCGAAAAAAATTTTTTTCAGAAAATTCAAAATGGCGGAAAATTTTTATAGGCGGAAATGAAATCGGAGATATACATTTTTTAAGTCTTGAGCCAAGGATTCCAGGGATATAAGACACTTGAGTGTACGACAAACGGTTTACGAGTTATGAGCGTGTACGCGTTTGTAGTTGCTGTAGCGCCACCTATTGCCCGATTTGCGTCATATTTTGATATGTTCTCCCCAAATTGAGACCTACCATCTGACCAACTTTCAAGTCTCTAGACCTTACGGTTTGGTCTGCACGATAAGAAGTACGGCAGAATAATAATAATAATAATAATAATAATAATAAATATAGCTGCAAGCAGCAATGACCGGGGTTCAAACGTAGCAGGACCATCTGAGCTGTCATGACTGTTTGTGGTCAATCTGACTAGTTCTCCTAATGTGCACAGTTCTGTGAAATTTCTACTCTGTGCAAACAATGTATAGACATCTTTCAAAGATGTTCAGAATGAGAAGATCAAATGATATTAATATTGTGAGCTGAACATCTGAACTGTTATGTCAGTCTATGTCAATCTGACTTGTTCTCCACATAAACACATCTTTATGAAGTTTCCAGTTTGTGTAAACGATGTATAGACATATCATATTACACATTTTTTCACTATAGGAAGATCTATCAAATTATATTAATATCGTGTGGATATGTTTAACACCACACATCATATCATCTGAACTTTTATGTCAGTCTATGTCAATCTGACTTGTTCTCCACATGAAAAGATTTTCTAGCCTGACGGCGCCTCTTGTGGACAAAAGTAGTATTACAGCTTTTCTAAGATTTTAAAATATAGATAGTTTGTAATTTATTGTGAGCCCTATGAGCATCAGAAATACATGAGACCTGACACATTTCTTCAAAATGACTTGTTCTCAACATGTTCACAGATCTGTGACATTTCTCTTGTGGACAAAACTAGTATGACAGCTTTTCTAAGATTTCAAAATATAGAGTGTTTATAATTTATTGTGAGCCGTACGAGCATCAGAAATACATGAAACCTCACAAGTTTCTTCATAATGTCTTGTTCTTAACATTTACAAAGTTTTGTGAAGTTTCTTGTTTTTGGACATGATATATAGACATTTTAATCACAATAGGCCAAATCAGAAATATATGAAAAATTGTATCTACTGAACGGTTTAACTAATCAAAAATCCTTTGACAACTTTTTGCCTTGAGTGTCCCTAGATGATGCGTGTGAATTTTCAAGCCAGTGAGATTGACGGCCTATGACGAGTTCGAAAAATTTGAAATTTAAAAAATCTCCAATATTTCGCAAACAATTTGATTGACGGCAGTGGTTCTTGAGGCAAAGTTGTTCAGTATGAGGAGATCTATCAGACGATATCAATATTTTGTGGATGCGTGAAACACCACGTGAGTAGAGACGCAAAAAACTCGTAAGCGCCAACTAGTGTCCGATTTTCTTCAAAATTCTGACAGACCACTAGGGCCATGAGTCAAACACGCCCATCGAGTTTCGTTCCGATCGATCTTCGTTAAGCTAGTCTAATTGATGCTCAAAGTTCATTGGCCGATGACGGTCATGTTTTTTTAGATACACCAATGTCCTCATAGACCATCATGGACCCTTGGACAAAGACCGTGCATGACAAGTCTCAGGTCAATCGGACTAACATGTGACCCTGTACAGGTGATTGAGTGTTTTTTTCGCAATATAGCGCCACCAAGTGGTCAATCATCACAGTTTTTTTGGTGTGACCACAAATTGAGCTTATACATGACTATGTGAAGTTTGGTGAGATTATCTCTTTGCGTTCCAGAGCTATTACGATTTTAGCAAAAGTGTCTCCGCCTTATACGAACGTTTTATTGTCTTGTTGCAAGCGTGAATCACCGATCAAAATTCCTTTGACAACTTTTGATCATGAGAGTCTCTAGATGATGCGTGGGAAATTTTGCGTGATTTGAACAAACGGCCTATGAGGAGTTCGAAAATTTTTTTTTTCAGAAAATTCAAAATGGCGGAAAATTTTTATAGGCGGAAATGAAATCGGAGATATACATTTTTTAAGTTTTGAGCCAAGGATTCCAGAGATATAAGACACTTGAGTGTACGACAAACGGTTTACGAGTTATGAACATGTTTGCGTTTGTAGTCGCTGTAGCGCCACCTATAGCCCGATTTGCGTCATATTTTGATACGTTCTCCCCAAATTGAGACCTACCATCTGACAAAGTTTCAAGTCTCTAGACCTTACGGTTTGGTCTGCACGAGACGCATTACGGCAGAAGAATAATAATAATAATAATAATAATAATAATAATAAAAATCCTAACAATTACAATAGGTTTTCAACGCTTCGCGTTTGAACCCCTAATAATAAAAATCCTAACAATTACAATAGGTTTTCAACGCTTCGCGTTTGAACCCCTAAAAATCCTAACAATTACAATAGGTTTTCAACGCTTCGCGTTTGAACCCCTAAATATAGCTGCAAGCAGCAATCACCGGGGTTCAAACTTAGCAAGACCATCAAGGCCCATTGGACAAAGAACGTTGTAACGAGTTATTTTGGGTAAGGCTCCTTTAAGGCGGAGCGCTCTTTCACTCTTTCAAGTACAGTAATTAGGTCGGTCGAAGAGAGCGCGAGAGGGGAAGGCATCGCATGTATGCGGAGTGAGTTCTCACACTGTTTTCTTTTTCTGTTGCTCTATATTGTTTTCTTGTGTTTTAGTAACGCGATTGTGCGTGAAGCATAGTTTACAAACTGCTGTGGACCGTTCCTGATAATAAAGGACCCCCCTCCTGTGGAACATCAGTCGTGTCGTGCTTCACTTTACATTTAGGCGAGCTATCCGGCCTCTCCTAAAGAACAAACGCGTTACAAGTGGCGCCCGAACATTTTGTCTCTGACCTCAGATCGACTCGTGTGAGGATTATCTTTCGTTTTGGATTTATGGACATTTTTGCACACGTTGGACTTGGGAGAGGAACTCGAATAATTCGTGCACGGACACGTGAGATTCATTCGGACACGTGTGATTCACTTTAGATTCATTGGTTCACCGTCGATTCAACAAGACTGTTCGAGGGTTTCAACGGACAAAGATTCGTTCAGGTTTGAACACTGACTGTTGAATTCTTTCTGGATATCTTGTTTCGCAGTTCACCCTGTGACTGAATCACTGATTCGTCCGAATCTATGCTGGATTCGAACTGAAACCCCGTATTCAAAGCAGCATCGGAACTGTTCAACAGGTTTGCCCTGCAAATCCACATGTAAAAAAAAAAAAAAAATTGTTGTATTGTTAATGATCATTTAGGCTCATCCTTCAGACTGGTTTGTTGTTCCTACTGATGGTTTTTGATGAGGTTGATGTGAGTACAGATAATGTTGCTTCTGTCATTGTTATAATAACGTACAAGCAGTGGTAATTGTTAACTTTGTGGTGAAAATTGCATAATTTGCTTAAATTTGCATAAATTACTACATTTACTGCATTAACTGTTTTACTGTTATTTAATACAATGGCCAAATATGTGCATGGGTTGACAGATGTGACTGACCCAACTTCACCTTTTGAGTCTGAGCCTAGAAGGAGAGCACCAAAGCCGACTGTCTGCATGGAGACACAAGTGGAGTCGCTAAGAACAGAAGTTGCAGTGTTGCGTAAATGTTTGAAGGAGTCCCTTGACCTGCAAAGAGGTATTATTGATGATTACACTCAAAATTTGTATGCAACTGCTTCAAATCCCTTACCTACACACAATGATCCAATTACCTCTTCCACTCCATATGCCCGGGCCCAACCTGTTTACATGCCAAAACTTTCAGCGACAGCCATCGATTGCGACGGAGCTCCTGAAAAATCAGCTGAGATTTCTCAAACAACTTTACTGCTTAATAGCACTACTAGGGCATTGGCCTCGGTCTTGAATCAATCTAAACTGGAGCCCCCTGTGTTCAGGGGTGATGGAAAAGTTCAACCAGAGGATTGGCTTCAGCTTGTGGATGTATATAGAACATCGTTGGGGCTAAGCGATGCCCAGGTTCTCCTCGAATTGCCTCGTTTCCTTGCCAAAGAACCTAGAAAATGGTTTTCAGTATTGAGTGGACACATCACGGCCTGGACACAATTCTGCACCCTTTTTAAGAGTGTGTTCCTTCCATCAGACAATCAGGAACGCATCTTGAGAGGTATCCTTGACCGTGTGCAGGCACCGGATGAGCCGTTTCCAACATTTGTGGCACATTTATTGAGCGAATTTAAAAGGTTAAAGTCTCCACCAACAGAACAAGATCAAATTGAACTGATTTGCAAACATGCATTAGAACGATACAGGGTCGCAATTTATGGTACAAAGATCACGTCAGTCATTGACCTTGTAATGCGGGCGCATGAACTACATTCTGTTCTTGGCCCAAACAGCCGTAATGAGCCCCCGCTGTCAATGAAGGAACAAACACGGGAAATTTACTGCTTCAAATGCTCCAAACCTGGTTTTACATCCCGAAATTGTCCAGACTGCAACTTTGTGCCACAAGGAAGTATATTCCCTGCAGGTGCAGAGCAGAATTTTCAAACTGAACATGGAACAACAGATCATAGTCAGAGTGGGGAGAACCAAAGCGGTAACGACAGGGATGGACATGAAACTAAATTTTACCAGCGGAAGGGAAACTTCAGGGGAGGGAGGACATTTCACAGGGGCAATCCTCCCTCCAGAAGATAAATGTGCCCCAAAATTCACCAGTGTCTACGCTGGAACCGCTTGTCCTGGGTCATGTGGAGGACCTGTCGTCATCTTCATTCTGGAACACCCCGTTTATTGTCAAGGTAAACCTGTTCAACAAAGCAGTTGATGCAGCTCTAGATACAGGCGCCTCCCTCTCCGCAGTTCGGACAGACATTATTTCTGGCACTCCTGGAAGCTCTGAAAAAGTGCACCCCTGGCTGTCCCCACCGATTCAGTTAGCCAACAGAGCAACGTGCACCCCAACTGGCCTCATTTGGCTGAATATTGGTTTCCAAGGGAAACGTTTTTACCATAGATTTGTTGTTATTCCTGATCTTGCGTCACCGCTTATCCTAGGGATGGATTTCATGTTAAGAGCTGCAGTCAACATTCATATTCCATCCAGGACTGTAACTTTATGTGACGATATTGGGCCAGAGCCTTGTGAGCTATCAAGTGAATGGCTGGAGACGACAGGAGTAGGGCGCATGATGTTCTTGGATGTCCAAAAATCTGACTTGCGGGGAAAGGTTGAACAGGCATGCTTAGGACAGGAACAAAAATCCAAGTTTCTAGCCCTTGTGGAAGATTTTTGGTGCATGTTTGATGGTCATTTAGGCCATACAACTATGGCAGAGCACGTGATTGACACTGGTGGCGCAAAACCTGTAAACTTACCACCTTACCGAACTTCCCCCGAAAAGAAACAGATCATTGAGGGCCAAATAAAGCAAATGCTGGAGGAAGGAATTATTGAACCATCGTCAAGCCCATGGGCTGCTCCAGTTGTGATAGTTAAGAAACCTTGTGGAGAACCCAGATTCTGTGTTGACTACAGGGGTCTAAATCAGCTGACGCTAAAAGATTCATATCCCCTACCCCGTGTGGATGAATCATTGGACTTTCTGTCCAGAGGAAAATTCATTACCACTCTGGATCTGTCTCGGGGGTATTGGCAAGTGTCTGTTGAGGAAAAGTCTAGAGCAAAGACCGCTTTTATATCCCACTGTGGCCTGTTCCAGTTTAAAGTCCTTCCCTTTGGGCTCTGCAATGCCCCTGCTACCTTCCAAAGGGTCATGAACACTGTCCTCGCTGGCCTGATTTATAAATGCTGTGCAGTCTACTTGGATGACATAGTAATTGCTTCACCAACCTTTGAACAACATCTTGAGGACCTTGGGGAGGTTCTGATGAGACTTCAGACAGCGGGTCTTTCACTTAAGCTGAGTAAATGTCAGTTCTGTCTAAGCGAGCTCATATTCCTTGGTTACCGTGTCACGCCAGAGGGTATATCTCCAGACCCGGCAAAAGTAAAGGCAGTGACAGAGTTCAAAACGCCAAAAGACACTAAGGATGTCAGAGGGTTCCTTGGCCTCACAGGCTATTATCGACGCTTCATTCCTGGTTACGCAAGTAAAGCGGCACCTCTTTTCTGTTTAATCAGGAAGGAAACACCATTCTGCTGGGATGAAAATTGCCAGGCTGCAATGGATTTCTTGACAGAGTGTCTCACATCAGCTCCAATCTTGTGTTTTCCAAACTTCACACGGCCATTCTTCATACACACAGACGCTTGTGACTTGGGGCTCGGAGCGGCTTTAATGCAAAAGGATGATATGGGACGAGATGTTGTTGTAGCGTTTGCAAGCAGAGTGCTACACAAGGCTGAGAAACCCTACTCGACGCCTGAGAAGGAATGTTTGGGAGTGATTTGGGCCCTGGAGTATTTTAGACCCTATGTTGAGGGCCTCCATGTGACGATCTTCACAGACCATAGTAGCCTGAGGTGGCTGATGAACCGCCCAAACCTTTCTGGACGTCTGGCGAGATGGTCCTTACGTTTGCAGGATTTTGATTTCAGCATTGTACATAAGCCAGGTGTTCAAAACAAGGTCCCAGACGCTCTGTCCCGGAATCCAATTCAAAGCAATGCTACCCCAATAGACATTTTGCCAGATTACGCAATCATTGGGGGGATGGATCTCCGTAGTCTGTCCTCAGTCGTACTGGCAGACAAAGCACAGTTAAGACAATTGCAAGAGAATGACCCTGTGGTCAGTGGTCTTTTATGTGACCTTGAGAGCGCTGGTACAGGGGATGTGGAGGAAAAATATGTCATTCAGGACGGTTTGCTCTATGTCAGAGATCCCAAAGTGACTTGTGGACTACATCCAATGAAACAGCTCAAATTTTATGTGCCTACTTCCATCAGAGGTACATTGTTAAAATACTATCATGACCACCCTACTGCTGGCCACCTCGGAATTACCAAAACATTGGCAAGGCTAAAGTTTAGGTTTTTCTGGCCAAAAATGTCAGAGGACGTGAAAAGATACGTTACCTCGTGTACCATATGTCAGTTGACGAAGCCAAGTCAGAAGAAACCAGCGGGTCTGATGGTCCCAATCAAACCACAAAAGCCTTGGGAATACACTGGAGTGGACTTTGTGGGCCCTCTTCCTCGGACTCAGAATGGAAATGAGTACATTCTTGTATTTGTTGACTACTTCTCAAAGTGGGTTGAAATAAATGCAGTCAGGACAGCGACAGCACAAGTTGCTGCAAGTAAATTCCTGAGTGAAATCTTTGCCAGACATGGTACACCAACTTACCTGATTTCAGACCGTGGCACGCCATTTGTGAGTAACCTCTTTGAGTATGTGGTGGCTGCCCTGGGAACAGAGCACAGGTTAACTACAGCATATCACCCACAGACTAACGCTACGGAAAGGGTGAACCGTACCTTGAAAACAGCCATACGTGCATATGTGGGGGACAAACACACCTCATGGGACAAGTACATTCCTCAAATATGTTTTGCTCTTCGTACTGCATCGCATGAGAGTACAGGCCTGTCACCCTCAATGATGTTATATGGACGTGAACTTGAGACTCCACTTGATTTAGTCACTCAACCAAATGTTGATGGAATGGATGACCCAGAAGTGACCTATCCGGAGAACTTGAGAGCTTCCTTACGAGATGCACATGATCATGCCAGAGTGGCTCTGGAAGAAGGACATAAACGTAGAAAACGATACTATGACCTGAAACGGCGTTCAGTATCTTATGTTGTTGATGATCTGGTTAGAGTGAGGACACACCCAAAGTCTGAAGCGATGGCAAACTTTACAGCCAAACTGGCCCCGGTGTACTCTGGTCCATACAGGGTCTCAAAAGTGCTGTCTGATGTTAACTACAGACTGGAAAAGGTTGATACGAGAGAGGATGTTGGTGTGTTTCACGTTGTGAACCTTCAGCCCTTTCACTCATGGAGTACTGCTTTGCCCAATCGGACTCAGTCTCATAATTGCGAAGATGGACAGTTATTGGACGAAGTTGTCCCTATTGAAAACAGTACAGGGGAATCTGACGATGTGGACTTGAGTGTTGCTGGTGATTGGCTGACCGACCAACCCAAAGACTTTTTCCCAGAATTCCTACCTGAACAGACACTTGATGGTGCTATGTTTGCCGACACTGAGTGTTCTGACGTGAGACCTGACTGTGACAGTAGTGACCTGTTCCAGGGTACTGAACGTTATAACTTGAGACCAAGACAGAAACCCAGAATTACGTCTGACTGGTCAGTTAACAGGTGGACTAACCCATATCATACACATAAGTTTGATGTTGTGTAAGGGGGGAGAGAATAATGGGGTGTTAATTGTCACTGGTTGTTTATTGACATGTTAAAGGTTGGATGTTTTTGCAAAAGAAAAAAAATTGTATTCCATATGTGGGGGTTGCACACAGTCATTTTGTTTTCTTGAACTTGGGTACAATGTATGGACTAATAGGACTGTACAGATTGTCCATTGTTTTTTTGTTTTCTCGCCCTGTAACAGCTTTACAACTGTGGCATGTATGTATGGTTGTTGAGTGAAACGGTACTGTCCCTTGGTTGTGTACGGCTGGGGTCAGCCTTTGTTTAACGGGGGGGAATCTGTAACGAGTTATTTTGGGTAAGGCTCCTTTAAGGCGGAGCGCTCTTTCACTCTTTCAAGTACAGTAATTAGGTCGGTCGAAGAGAGCGCGAGAGGGGAAGGCATCGCATGTATGCGGAGTGAGTTCTCACACTGTTTTCTTTTTCTGTTGCTCTATATTGTTTTCTTGTGTTTTAGTAACGCGAGAACATCAGTCGTGTCGTGCTTCACTTTACATTTAGGCGAGCTATCCGGCCTCTCCTAAAGAACAAACGCGTTACAAGGTGCATAAGTTTGAAGTCAATCGGACTAATAAGTGCACATGTACAGATGTTTAAGTGTTTTTTTCATAATATAGCGCCACCAAGTGGTCAATCGTTGCAGATTTTTTAGTATTACCACAAAATGAGCTCTTACATGAGTATTTCAAGTTTGGTGAGATTATCTCTTTGCAATCCAAAGTTATTAAGATTTTAGCGAAAGTGTGAATTTTATATCCATATATAAAAAAGATTTCTTATCCTGTGGTTCCCTATTGTGGACAAAAATAATATGACAGCCATCATCTTTCAGTTGGTAATGAGTTGTTCATTATGAGGAGATTTATCAAACAATATTAATATTGTGTAGCTGTGTTTAGCACCACATTTCATCCAAACACTCCCATCAAGTTTCGTTGCAATCGACCTTTGTTAAGTTGGTCTAATTGATGCTCAAACTTATTTGGCCGATGATGGCCATGTTTTTTGAGATATGGCAATATCTTCATAGGCCATCATGGACTCTTGGATAAGGACAGTGCATGACAAGTTTCAAGTCAATCGAATAAACGAGTGTACCGTGACAGCCAATTTAGAAATTGTTCACATATTAAAAGAAAAACAAAATTCAGAAATTGGAATAAAAAGATTTCTTATCCTGTGGCTCCCTCTTGTGGACAAGTAATATTACAGCCATCATTTTTTCAGTTTTAATTGGTTATTGTTCAGTATGGAAAGATCTATCAAATACTAAAATAGTGTGGATGTATGAAACAAGATGTGAGCAAAGATTCTTCTAACTGAAATTGGAATAAAAATATTTCCTAGCCTGACGGTGCCTCTTGTGGACAAAACTAGTATTACAGCTGTACTGAGATTTTTAAATATAGATAGTTTATAATTTATTGTGAGCCCTATGAGCATCAGAAATACATGAAACCTGACACATTTCTTCAAAATGACTTGTTCTTAACATGTTCACAGTTCTGTGATGTTTTTTTGTTTGAGCACAAGATATATAGACATTTTAATCACAATAGGCCAAATCAGAAATATATGAAAAATTGTATCTGCAGAACGGTTTAACTAATCGAAAATCCTTTGACAACTTTTTGCCTTGAGTGTCCCTAGATGATGCATCTGAATTTTCAAGACAGTGAGATTGACGGCCTATGACGAGTTCGAAAAATTTGAAATTTCAAAAATCTCCAATATTTCGCAAACAATTTGATTGACAGCAGTGGTTCTTGAGGCAAAGTTGTTCAGTATGAGGAGACCTATCAGATGATATCAATATTTTGTGGATGCGTGAAACACCACGTGAGTAGAGACGCAAAAAACTCGTTAGCGCCAACTAGTGTCCGATTTTCTTCAAAATTCTGACAGACCACTAGGGCCATGAGTCAAACACGCCCATCGAGTTTCGTTCCGATCAACCTTCGTTAAGCTGGTCTAATTGATGCTCAAAGTTCATTGGCCGATGACGGTCATGTTTTTTGAGATACACCAATGTCCTCATAGACCATCATGGACCCTTGGACAAAGACCGTGCATGACAAGTCTCAGGTAAATCGGACTACCATGTGACCCTGTACAGGTGATTGAGTGTTTTTTTCGCAATATAGCGCCACCAAGTGGTCAATCATCGCAGTTTTTTTGGTGTGACCACAAATTGAGCTTATACATGACTATGTGAAGTTTGGTGAGATTATCTCTTTGCGTTCCAGAGCTATTACGATTTTAGCAAAAGTGTCTCCGCCTTATGCGAACGTTTTAGCGTGTCGTTGCAAGCGTGAATCACCGATCAAAATTATTTGAATAACTTTTGGTCATGAGAGTCTCTAGATGATATGTGTGAAGTTTCGCGTTATTTGGACAAACGGTCTATGAGGAGTTCGAAAACTTTTTTTTTCAGAAAATTCAAAATGGCGGAAAATTTTTATAGGCGGAAATGAAATCGGAGATATACATTTTTTAAGTCTGGAGCCAAGGATTCCAGAGATATAAGACACTTGAGTGTACGACAAACGGTTTACGAGTTATGAACATGTACGCGTTTGTAGTCGTTGTAGCGCCACCTATAGCCCGATTTGCGTCATATTTTAATACGTTCTCCCCAAATTGAGACCTACCATCTGAGAAAGTTTCAAGTCTCTAGACCTTACGGTTTGGTCTGCACAAGACGCATTACGGCAGAAGAATAATAATAATAATAATAAATATAGCTGCAAGCAGCAATGACCGGGGTTCAAACGTAGCAGGACCATCTGAGCTGTCATGACGGTTTGTGGTCAATCTGACTAGTTCTCCTAATGTGCACAGTTCTGTGAAGTTTCTACTTTGTGTAAACAATGTATAGACATCTTTCAAAGACGTTCAGAATGAGAAGATTAAATGATATTGACATTGTGAACTGAACATATGAACTGTTCTGTCGGTTTATGTCAGTCTATGTCAATCTGACTTGTTCTCCACATAAACAGAGCTTTATGAAGTTTCTATTTTGGTTAAATGATATATAGACGTTACAAAAAATTTTCAGTATGGGAAGATCTATAAAATGATAACAATGTGGATATGTTTAACACTACACGTCATATCATTTGAACTGTTATGACCTTTTTTTGTCAATCTGACTAGTTTTCCTAATGAGCACAGTTCTGTGAAGTTTCTACTTTGTGTAAACAATGTATAGACATCTTTCAAAGATGTTCAGACTGAGAAGATTAAATGATATTAATATTGTGAACTGAACATCTGAACTGTTCTGTCGTTTTATGTCAGTCTAAGTCAATCTGACTTGTTCTCCACATAAAAAGATTTTCTAGCCTGATGGTGCCTCTTGTGGACAAAAGTAGTATTACAGCTTTTGTAAGATTTTAAAATGTAGATCGTTTGTAATTTATTGTGAGCCCTATGAGCATCAGAAATACATGAGACCTGACACATTTCTTCAAAATGACTTGTTCTTAACATGTTCACAGATCTGTGACGTTTCTCTTGAGGACAAAACTAGTATGACAGCTTTTCAAAGATTTTAAAATATAGAAAGTTTATAATTTATTGTAAACCGTACGAGCATCAGAAATACATGAAACCTCACACGTTTCTTCAAAATGACTTGTTCTTAACATTTTCAGAGTTTTGTGAAGTTTCTTGTTTGTGGACAAGATATATAGACATTTTAATCACAATAGGCCAAATCAGAAATATATGAAAAATTGTATCTGCTGAACGGTTTAACTAATCAAAAATCCTTTGACAACTTTTTGCCTTGAGTGTCCCTAGATGATGCGTGTGAATTTTCAAGCCAGTGAGATTGACGGCCTATGACGAGTTCGAAAAATTTGAAATTTCAAAAATCTCCAATATTTCGCAAACAATTTGATTGACAGCAGTGGTTCTTGAGGCAAAGTTGTTCAGTATGAGGAGATCTATCAGATGATATCAATATTTTGTGGATGCGTGAAACACCACGTGAGTAGAGCGGCAAAAAACTCGTTAGCGCCAACTAGTGACCGATTTTCTTCAAAATTCTGACAGACCACTAGGGCCCTGAGTCAAACACGCCCATCGAGTTTCCTTCCGATCGACCTTCGTTAAGCTAGTCTAATTGATGCTCAAACTTCATTGGACGATGACGGTCATGGTTTTTGAGATACACCAATGTCCTCATAGACCATCATGGACCCTTGGACAAAGACCGTGCATGACAAGTCTCAGGTCAATCGGACTAACATGTGACCCTGTACAGGTGATTGAGTGTTTTTTTCGCAATATAGCGCCACCAAGTGGTCAATCATCGCAGTTTTTTTGGTGTGACCACAAATTGAGCTTATACATGACTATGTGAAGTTTGGTGAGATTATCTCTTTGCGTTCCAGAGCTATTACAATTTTAGCAAAAGTGTCTCCACCTTATCCAAACGTTTTATTGTCTTGTTGCAAGCGTGAATCACCGATCAAAATTCCTTTGACAACTTTTGGTCATGAGAGTCTCTAGATGATGTGTGTGAAATTTTGCGTGATTTGGACAAACGGTCTATGAGGAGTTTGAAAACTTTTTTTTTTCAGAAAATTCAAAATGGCGGAAAATTTTTATAGGCGGAAATGAAATCGGAGATATACATTTTTTAAGTTTTGAGCCAAGGATTCCAGAGATATAAGACACTTGAGTGTACGACAAACGGTTTACGAGTTATGAACATGTACGCGTTTGTAGTCGCTGTAGCGCCACCTATAGCCCGATTTGCGTCATATTTTGATACGTTCTCCCCAAATTGAGACCTACCATCTGACAAAGTTTCAAATCTCTAGACCTTACGGTTTGGTCTGCACGAGACGCATTACGGCAGAATAATAATAATAATAATAATAATAATAATAATAATAATAATAAAAATCCTAACAATTACAATAGGTTTTCAACGCTTCGCGTTTGAACCCCTAATAAAAATCCTAACAATTACAATAGGTTTTCAACGCTTCGCGTTTGAACCCCTAATAATAATAATAATAAAAATCCTAACAATTACAATAGGTTTTCAACGCTTCGCGTTTGAACCCCTAATAAAAATCCTAACAATTACAATAGGTTTTCAACGCTTCGCGTTTGAACCCCTAAATATAGCTGCAAGCAGCAATGACCGGGGTTCAAACGTCGCAAGACCATCTGAGCTGTCATGACGGTTTGTGGTCAATCTGACTAGTTCTCCTAATGTGCACAGTTCTGTGAAGTTTCTACTTTGTGTAAACAATGTATAGACATCTTTCAAAGATGTTCAGAATGAGAAGATCAAATGATATTGACATTGTGAACTGAACATATGAACTGTTATGTCGGTTTATGTCAGTCTATGTCAATCTGACTTGTTCTCCACATAAAAAAAGATTTTCTAGTCTGATGGTGCCTCTTGTGGACAAAAGTAGTATTACAGCTTTTCTAAGATTTTAAAATGTAGATCATTTGTAATTTATTGTGAGCCCTATGAGCATCAGAAATACATGAGACCTGACACATTTCTTCAAAATGACTTGTTCTTAACATGCTCACAGATCTGTGACGTTTCTCTTGTGGACAAAACTAGTATTACAGCTTCTCTAAGATTTTAAAATGTAGATGGTTTATAATTTATTGTGAGCCGTACGAGCATCAGAAATACATGAAACCTCACAAGTTTCTTCATAATGTCTGGTTCTTAACATTTACACAGTTTTGTGAAGTTTCTTGTTTTTGGACAAGATATATAGACATTTTAATCACAATAGGCCAAATCAGAAATATATGAAAAATTGTATCTGCTGAACGGTTTAACTAATCGAAAATCCTTTGACAACTTTTTGCCTTGAGTGTCCCTAGATGATGCTTGTGAATTTTCAAGCCAGTGAGATAGACGGCCTATGACGAGTTCGAAAAATTTGAAATTTCAAAAATCTCCAATATTTCGCAAACAATTTGATTGACAGCAGTGGTTCTTGAGGCAAAGTTGTTCAGTATGAGGAGATCTATCAGATGATATCAATATTCTGTGGATGCGTGAAACACCACGTGAGTAGAGACGCAAAAAACTCGTTAGCGCCAACTAGTGTCCGATTTTCTTCAAAATTCTGACAGACCACTAGGGCCCTGAGTCAAACACGCCCATCGAGTTTCGTTCCGATCGACCTTCGTTAAGCTAGTCTAATTGATGCTCAAAGTTCATTGGCCGATGACGGTCATGTTTTTTGAGATACACCAATGTCCTCATAGACCATCATGGACCCTTGGACAAAGACCGTGCATGACAAGTCTCAGGTCAATCGGACTACCATGTGACCCTGTACAGGTGATTGAGTGTTTTTTTCGCAATATAGCGCCACCAAGTGGTCAATCATCGCAGTTTTTTTGGTGTGACCACAAATTGAGCTTATACATGACTATGTGAAGTTTGGTGAGATTATCTCTTTGCGTTCCAGAGGTATTACGATTTTAGCAAAAGTGTCTCCGCCTTATGCGAACGTTTTATTGTCTTGTTGCAAGCGTGAATCACCGATCAAAACTCCTTTGACAACTTTTGGTTATGAGAGTCTCTAGATGATGCGTGGGAAATTTTGCATGATTTGGCCAAACGGCCTATGAGGAGTTCGAAAAAATTTTTTTTCAGAAAATTCAAAATGGCGGAAAATTTTTATAGGCGGAAATGAAATCGGAGATATACATTTTTTAAGTCTGGAGCCAAGGATTTCAGGGATATAAGACACTTGAGTCTACGACAAACGGTTTACAAGTTATGAGCGTGTACGCGTTTGTAGTCGCTGTAGCGCCACCTATTGACCGATTTGCGTCATATTTTGATACGTTCTCCCCAAATTGAGACCTACCATCTGACCAACTTTCAAGTCTCTAGACCTTACGGTTTGGTCTGCACGATAAGAAGTACGGCAGAATAATAATAATAATAATAATAATAAATATAGCTGCAAGCAGCAATGACCGGGGTTCAAACGTGGCAGGACCATCTGAGCTGTCATGACTGTTTGTGGTCAATCTGACTAGTTATCCTAATATGCACAGTTCTGTGAAGTTTCTACTTTGTGTAAACAATGTATAGACATCTTTCAAAGATGTTCAGAATGAGAAGATCAAATGATTTCGACATTGTGAACTGAACATATGAACAGTTATGTCGGTGTATGTCGGTCTATGTCAATCTGACTTGTTCTCCATATAAACAGAGCTTTATGAAGTTTCTAGTTTGTGTAAATGATATATAGACATGTTACAAATTTTTTTCATTATGGGAAGATCTATCAAATGATAACAATGTGGATATGTTTAACACTACACATCATATCATTTGAACTGTTATGACCTTTTTTTGTCAATCTGACTAGTTTTTTCCTAATGAGCACAGTTCTGTGAAGTTTCTACTCTGTGCAAACAATGAATAGACATCTTTCAAAGATGTTCAGACTGAGAAGATTAAATGATATTAATATTGTGAACTGAACATCTGAACTGTTCTGTCGGTTTATGTCAGTCTATGTCAATCTGACTTGTTCTCCACATAAAAAGATTTTCTAGCCTGATGGTGCCTCTTGTGGACAAAAGTAGTATTACAGCTTTTCTAAGATTTTAAAATGTAGATCGTTTGTAATTTATTGTGAGCCCTATGAGCATCAGAAATACATGAGACCTGACACATTTCTTCAAAATGACTTGTTCTTAACATGTTCACAGATCTGTGACGTTTCTCTTGTGGACAAAACTAGTATTACAGCTTTTCTAAGATTTCAAAATATAGAAAGTTTAAAATTTATTGTGAGCCGTACGAGCATCAGAAATACATGAAACCTCACAAGTTTCTTCATAATGTCTTGTTCTTAACATTTACACAGTTTTGTGAAGTTTCTTGTTTTTGGACAAGATATATAGACATTTTAATCACAATAGGCCAAATCACAAATATATGAAAAATTGTATCTGCTGAACGGTTTAACTAATCAAAAATCCTTTGACAACTTTTTGCCTTGAGTGTCCCTAGATGATGCGTGTGAATTTTCAAGCCAGTGAGATTGACGGGCTATGACGAGTTCGAAAAATTTGAAATTTCAAAAATCTCCAATATTTCGCAAACAATTTGATTGACAGCAGTGGTTCTTGAGGCAAAGTTGTTCAGTATGAGGAGATCTATCAGATGATATCAATATTTTGTGGATGCGTGAAACACCACGTGAGTAGAGACGCAAAAAACTCGTTAGCGCCAACTAGTGACCGATTTTCTTCAAAATTCTGACAGACCACTAGGGCCCTGAGTCAAACTCGCCCATCGAGTTTCGTTCCGATCGACCTTCGTTAAGCTAGTCTAATTGATGCTCAAAGTTCATTGGCCGATGACGGTCATGTTTTTTGAGATACACCAATGTCCTCATAGACCATCATGGACCCTTGGACAAAGACCGTGCATGACAAGTCTCAGGTCAATTGGACTAACATGTGACCCTGTACAGGTGATTGAGTGTTTTTTTCGCAATATAGCGCCACCAAGTGGTCAATCATCGCAGTTTTTTTGGTGTGACCACAAATTGAGCTTATACATGACTATGTGAAGTTTGGTGAGATTATCTCTTTGCGTTCCAGAGCTATTACGATTTTAGCAAAAGTGTCTCCGCCTTATGCGAACGTTTTAGCGTGTTGTTGCAAGCGTGAATCACCGATCAAAATTATTTGAATAACTTTTGGTCATGAGAGTCTCTAGATGATATGTGTGAAGTTTCGCGTTATTTGGACAAACGGTCTATGAGGAGTTCGAAAACTTTTTTTTTCAGAAAATTCAAAATGGCGGAAAATTTTTATAGGCGGAAATGAAATCGGAGATATACATTTTTTAAGTCTTGAGCCAAGGATTCCAGAGATATAAGACACTTGAGTGTACGACAAACGGTTTACGAGTTATGAACATGTACGCGTTTGTAGTCGCTGTAGCGCCACCTATAGCCCGATTTGCGTCATATTTTGATACGTTCTCCCCAAATTGAGACCTACCATCTGACAAAGTTTCAAGTCTCTAGACCTTACGGTTTGGTCTGCACAAGACGCATTACGGCAGAAGAATAATAATAATAATAATAATAAATATAGCTGCAAGCAGCAATGACCGGGGTTCAAACGTAGCAGGACCATCTGAGCTGTCATGACTGTTTGTGGTCAATCTGACTAGTTCTCCTAATGTGCACAGTTCTGTGAGGTTTCTACTTTGTGCAAACAATGTATAGACATCTTTAAAAGATGTTCAGAATGAGAAGATCAAATGATATTGACATTGTGAACTGAACATATGAACAGTTATGTCGGTTTATGTCGGTCTATGTCAATCTGACTTGTTCTCCACATACACAAAGCTTTATGAAGTTATGGATATGTTTGACACTGCACGTCATATCATTTGAACTGTTATGACCTTTTTTTGTCAATCTGACTAGTTTTCCTAATGAGCACAGTTCTGTGAAGTTTCTACTCTGTGCAAACAATGAATAGACATCTTTCAAAGATGTTCAGACTGAGAAGATTAAATGATATTAATATTGTGAACTGAACATCTGAACTGTTATGTCGGTCTATATCAATCTGACTTGTTCTCCATATAAACACATCTTTATGAAGTTTCTAGTTTGTGTAAACGATATATATACACATGTTAAACATTTTTTTCAGTATGGAAAAATCTATCAAATGATATTAATATTACGTGCATGTGTTTAACACCATATGTCATGTCATCTGAACTGTTATGTCAGTCTCTGTCAATCTGACTTGTTCTCCACATAAAAAGATTTTCTAGCCTGATGGTGCCTCTTGTGGACAAAAGTAGTATTACAGCTTTTCCAAGATTTTAAAATGTAGATCGTTTGTAATTTATTGTGAGCCCTATGAGCATCAGAAATACATGAGACCTGACACATTTCTTCAAAATGACTTGTTCTTAACATGTTCACAGATCTGTGACGTTTCTCTTGTGGACAAAACTAGTATGACAGCTTTTCTAAGATTTTAAAATATAGATCATTTATAATTTATTGTGATCCCTAAGAGCATCAGAAATACATGAAACCCCACACATTTCTTCAAAATGACTTGTTCTTAACATTTACACAGTTTTGTGAAGTTTCTTGTTTATGGACAAGATATATAGACTTTTTACTCACAATAGGCCTTTGTGCAAACAATGTATAGACATCTTTCAAAGATGTTCAGAATGAGAAGATCAAATGATATTAATATTGTGAAATGAACATCTGAACTGTTATGTCGGTCTATATCAATCTGACTTGTTCTCCATATAAACACATCTTTATGAAGTTTCTAGTTTGTGTAAACGATATATATACACATGTTAAACATTTTTTTCAGTATGGAAAAATCTATCAAATGATATTAATATTACGTGCATGTGTTTAACACCATATGTCATGTCATCTGAACTGTTATGTCAGTCTCTGTCAATCTGACTTGTTCTCCACATAAAAAGATTTTCTAGCCTGATGGTGCCTCTTGTGGACAAAAGTAGTATTATAGCTTTTCCAAGATTTTAAAATGTAGATCGTTTGTAATTTATTGTGAGCCCTATGAGCATCAGAAATACATGAGACCTGACACATTTCTTCAAAATGACTTATTCTTAACATGTTCACAGATCTGTGACGTTTCTCTTGTGGACAAAACTAGTATGACAGCTTTTCTAAGATTTTAAAATATAGATCATTTATAATTTATTGTGATCCCTAAGAGCATCAGAAATACATGAAACCCCACACATTTCTTCAAAATGACTTGTTCTTAACATTTACACAGTTTTGTGAAGTTTCTTGTTTTTGGACAAGATATATAGACATTTTAATCACAATAGGCCAAATCAGAAATATATGAAAAATTGTATCTGCTGAACGGTTTAACTAATCGAAAATCCTTTGACAACTTTTTGCCTTGAGTGTCCCTAGATGATGCGTGTGAATTTTCAAGCCAGTGAGATTGACGGCCTATGACGAGTTCGAAAAATTTGAAATTTCAAAAATCTCCAATATTTCGCAAACAATTTGATTGACAGCAGTGGTTCTAGAGGCAAAGTTGTTCAGTATGAGGAGATCTATCAGATGATATCAATATTTTGTGGATGCGTGAAACACCACGTGAGTAGAGACGCAAAAAACTCGTTAGCGCCAACTAGTGTCCGATTTTCTTCAAAATTCTGACAGACCACTAGGGCCATGAGTCAAACACGCCCATCGAGTTTCGTTCCGATCGACCTTCGTTAAGCTAGTCTAATTGATGCTCAATGTTCATTGGCCGATGACGGTCATGCTTTTTGAGATAAACCAATGTCCTCATAGACCATCATGGACCCTTGGACAAAGACCGTGCATGACAAGTCTCAGGTCAATCGGACTACCATGTGACCCTGTACAGGTGATTGAGTGTTTTTTTCGCAATATAGCGCCACCAAGTGGTCAATCATCGCAGTTTTTTTGGTGTGACCACAAATTGAGCTTATACATGACTATGTGAAGTTTTTTGAGATTATCTCTTTGCGTTCCAGAGCTATTACGATTTTAGCAAAAGTGTCTCCGCCTTATGCAAACGTTTTATTGTCGTGTTGCAAGCGTGAATCACCGATTAAAATTCCTTTGACAACTTTTGGTCATGAGAGTCTCTAGATGATGTGTGTGAAATTTTGCGTGATTTGGACGAACGGTCTATGAGGAGTTCGAAAAAAATTTTTTTCACAAAATTCAAAATGGCGGAAAATTTTTATAGGCGGAAATGAAATCGGAGATATACATTTTTTAAGTCTTGAGCCAAGGATTCCAGGGATATAAGACACTTGAGTGTACGACAAACGGTTTACGAGTTATGAGCGTGTACGCGTTTGTAGTCGCTGTAGCGCCACCTATTGCCCGATTTGCGTCATATTTTGATACGTTCTCCCCAAATTGAGACCTACCATCTGACCAACTTTCAAGTCTCTAGACCTTACGGTTTGGTCTGCACGAGACGCATTACGGCAGAAGAATAATAATAATAATAATAATAATAATAATAAAAATCCTAACAATTACAATAGGTTTTCAACGCTTCGCGTTTGAACCCCTAATAATAAAAATCCTAACAATTACAATAGGTTTTCAACGCTTCGCGTTTGAACCCCTAATAATAATAAAAATCCTAACAATTACAATAGGTTTTCAACGCTTCGCGTTTGAACCCCTAATAAAAATCTTAACAATTACAATAGGTTTTCAACGCTTCGCGTTTGAACCCCTAATAATAATAAATATAGCTGCAAGCAGCAATGACCGGGGTTCAAACGTCGCAAGACCATCTGAGCTGTCAAGACGGTTTGTGGTCAATCTGACTAGTTCTCCTAAAGTTCTGTGAAGTTTCTACTTTGTGTAAACAATGTATAGACATCTTTCAAAGATGTTCAGAATGAGAAGATTAAATGATATTGACATTGTGAACTGAACATATGAACTGTTCTGTCGGTTTATGTCAGTCTAAGTAAATCTGACTTGTTCTCCACATAAACAGAGCTTTATGAAGTTTCTATTTTGGTTAAATGATATATAGACGTTACAAACATTTTTCAGTATGGGAAGATCTATCAAATGATAACAATGTGGATATGTTTAACACTACACGTCATATCATTTGAACTGTTATGACCTTTTTTTGTCAATCTGACTAGTTTTCCTAATGAGCACAGTTCTGTGAAGTTTCTACTCTGTGCAAACAATGAATAGACATCTTTCAAAGATGTTCAGACTGAGAAGATTAAATGATATTAATATTGTGAACTGAACATCTGAACTGTTCTGTCGGTTTATGTCAGTCTATGTCAATCTGACTTGTTCTCCACATAAAAAGATTTTCTAGCCTGATGGTGCCTCTTGTGGACAAAAGTAGTATTACAACTTTTCTAAGATTTTAAAATAAAGATGGTTTATAATTTATTGTGAGCCCTATGAGCATCAGAAATACATGAGACCTGACACATTTCTTCAAAATGACTTGTTCTTAACATGTTCACAGTTCTGTGACGTTTCTCTTGTTGACAAAACTAGTATTACAGCTTTTCTAAGATTTTAAAATATAGAGTGTTTATAATTTATTGTGAGCCGTACGAGCATCAGAAATACATGAAACCTCACAAGTTTCTTCATAATGTCTTGTTCTGAACATTTACACAGTTTTGTGAAGTTTCTTGTTTTTGGACAAGATATATAGACATTTTAATCACAATAGGCCAAATCAGAAATATATGAAAAATTGTATCTGCTGAACGGTTTAACTAATCGAAAATCCTTTGACAACTTTTTGCCTTGAGTGTCCCTAGATGATGCGTGTGAATTTTCAAGCCAGTGAAATTGACGGCCTATGACGAGTTCGAAAAATCTGAAATTTCAAAAATCTCCAATATTTCGCAAACAATTTGATTGACAGCAGTGGTTCTTGAGGCAAAGTTGTTCAGTATGAGGAGATCTATCAGATGATATCAATATTTTGTGGATGCGTGAAACACCACGTGAGTAGAGACGCAAAAAACTTGTTAGCGCCAACTAGTGTCCGATTTTCTTAAAAATTCTGACAGACCACTAGGGCCATGAGTCAAACACGCCCATCGAGTTTCGTTCCGATCGACCTTCGTTAAGCTAGTCTAATTGATGCTCAAAGTTCATTGGCCGATGACGATCATGTTTTTTGAGATACACCAATGTCCTCATAGACCATCATGGACCCTTGGACAAAGACCGTGCATGACAAGTCTCAGGTCAATCGGACTACCATGTGACCCTGTACAGGTGATTGAGTGTTTTTTTCGCAATATAGCGCCACCAAGTGGTCAATCATCGCAGTTTTTTTGGTGTGACCACAAATTGAGCTTATACATGACTATGTGAAGTTTGGTGAGATTATCTCTTTGCGTTCCAGAGCTATTACAATTTTAGCAAAAGTGTCTCCGCCTTATGCGAACGTTTTATTGTCTTGTTGCAAGCGTGAATCACCGATCAAAATTCCTTTGACAACTTTTGGTCATGAGAGTCTCTAGATGATGTGTGTGAAATTTTGCGTGATTTGGACAAACGGCCTATGAGGAGTTCGAAAAATTTTTTTTTCAGAAAAATCAAAATGGCGGAAAATTTTTATAGGCGGAAATGAAATCGGAGATATACATTTTTTAAGTTTTGAGCCAAGGATTCCAGAGATATAAGACACTTGAGTGTACGACAAACGGTTTACGAGTTATGAACATGTACGCGTTTGTAGTCGCTGTAGCGCCACCTATAGCCCGATTTGCGTCATATTTTGATACGTTCTCCCCAAATTGAGACCTACCATCTGACAAAGTTTCAAGTCTCTAGACCTTACGGTTTGGTCTGCACGAGACGCATTACGGCAGAAGAATAATAATAATAATAATAAATATAGCTGCAAGCAGCAATGACCGGGGTTCAAACGTAGCAGGACCATCTGAGCTGTCATGACTGTTTGTGGTCAATCTGACTAGTTCTCCTAATGTGCACAGTTCTGTGAAGTTTCTACTTTGTGCAAACAATGTATAGACATCTTTCAAAGATGTTCAGAATGAGAAGATCAAATGATATTGACATTGTGAACTGAACATATGAACAGTTATGTCGGTGTATGTCGGTCTATGTCAATCTGACTTGTTCTCCACATAAACAGAGCTTTATGAAGTTTCTAGTTTGTGTAAACGATATATAGACATGTTACACATTTTTTCAGTATAGGTAAGATTTTAAAATATAGATAGTTTATTATTTATTGTGAGCCCTATGAGCATCAGAAATACATGAGACCTGACACATTTCTTCAAAATGACTTGTTCTTAACATACTCACAGTTCTGTGACGTTTCTCTTGTGGACAAAAGTAGTATTACAGCTTTTCTAAGATTTTAAAATATAGAGTGTTTATAATTTATTGTGAGCCGTACGAGCATCAGAAATACATGAAACCTCACAAGTTTCTTCATAATGTCTTTTTCTTAACATTTACACAGTTTTGTGAAGTTTCTTGTTTTTGGACAAGATATATAGATATTTTAATCACAATACACAATCACATTGTGAACTGAACATATGAACTGTTCTGTCGGTTTATGTCAGTCTATGTCAATCTGACTTGTTCTCCACATAAACAGAGCTTTATGAAGTTTCTATTTTGGTTAAATGATATTTAGACGTTACAAAATTTTTTCAGTATGGGAAGATCTATCAAATGATAACAATGTGGATATGTTTAACACTACACGTCGTATCATTTGAACTGTTATGACCTTTTTTTGTCAATCTGACTAGTTTTCCTAATGAGCACAGTTCTGTGAAGTTTCTACTCTGTGCAAACAATGAATAGACATCTTTCAAAGATGTTCAGACTGAGAAGATTAAATGATATTAATATTGTGAACTGAACATCTGAACTGTTCTGTCGGTTTATGTCAGTCTATGTCAATCTGACTTGTTCTCCACATAAAAAGATTTTCTAGCCTGATGGTGCCTCTTGTGGACAAAAGTAGTATTACAGCTTTTCTAAGATTTTAAAATGTAGATCATTTGTAATTTATTGTGAGCCCTATGAGCATCAGAAATACTTGAGACCTGACACATTTCTTCAAAATGACTTGTTCTTAACATGTTCACAGATCTGTGACGTTTCTCTTGTGGACAAAACTAGTATTACAGCTTTTCTAAGATTTTAAAATGTAGATGGTTTATAATTTATTGTGAGCCGTACGAGCATCAGAAATACATGAAACCTCACAAGTTTCTTCATAATGTCTTGTTCTTAACATTTACACAGTTTTGTGAAGTTTCTTGTTTTTGGACAAGATATATAGACTTTTTACTCACAATAGGCCAGACCAGAAATATTTGAAAAATTGTATCTGCTGAACGGTTTAACTAATCGAAAATCCTTTGACAACTTTTTGCCTTGAGTGTCCCTAGATGATGCGTGTGAATTTTCAAGCCAGTGAGATTGACGGCCTATGACGAGTTCGAAAAATTTGAAATTTCAAAAATCTCCAATATTTCGCAAACAATTTGATTGACAGCAGTGGTTCTTGAGGCAAAGTTGTTCAGTATGAAGAGATCTATCAGATGATATCAATATTTTGTGGATGCGTGAAACACCACGTGAGTAGATACGCAAAAAACTCGTTAGCGCCAACTAGTGTCCGATTTTCTTCAAAATTCTGAGAGACCACTAGGGCCATGAGTCAAACACGCCCATCGAGTTTCGTTCCGATCGACCTTCGTTAAGCTAGTCTAATTGATGCTCAAAGTTCATTGGCCGATGACGGTCATGTTTTTTGAGATACACCAATGTCCTCAAAGACCATCATGGACCCTTGGACAAAGACCGTGCATGACAAGTCTCAGGTCAATCGGACTACCATGTGACCCTGTACAGGTGATTGAGTGTTTTTTTCGCAATATAGCGCCACCAAGTGGTCAATCATCGCAGTTTTTTTTGTGTGACCACAAATTGAGCTTATACATGACTATGTGAAGTTTGGTGAGATTATCTCTTTGCGTTCCAGAGCTATTACGATTTTAGCAAAAGTGTCTCCTCCTTATGCGAACGTTTTATTGTCTTGTTGCAAGCGTGAATCACCGATTAAAATTCCTTTGACAACTTTTGGTCATGAGAGTCTCTAGATGATGCGTGGGAAATTTTGCGTGATTTGGACAAACGGCCTATGAGGAGTTCGAAAAATTTTTTTTTCAGAAAATTCAAAATGGCGGAAAATTTTTATAGGCGGAAATGAAATCGGAGATATACATTTTTTAAGTCTTGAGCCAAGGATTCCAGGGATATAAGACACTTGAGTGCACGACAAACGGTTTACAAGTTATGAGCGTGTACGCGTTTGTAGTCGCTGTAGCGCCACCTATTGCCCGATTTGCGTCATATTTTGATACGTTCTCCCCAAATTGAGACCTACCATCTGACCAACTTTCAAGTCTCTAGACCTTACGGTTTGGTCTGCACGAGACGCATTACGGCAGAAGAATAATAATAATAATAATAAAATATAGCTGCAAGCAGCAATGACCGGGGTTCAAACGTCGCAAGACCATCTGAGCTGTCAAGACGGTTTGTGGTCAATCTGACTGGTTCTCCTAATGTGCACAGTTCTGTGAAGTTTCTACTTTGTGTAAACAATGTATAGACATCTTTCAAAGATGTTCAGAATGAGAAGATCAAATGATATTGACATTGTGAACTGAACATTTGAACAGTTATGTCGGTGTATGTCGGTCTATGTCAATCTGACTTGTTCTTCACATAAACAGAGCTTTATGAAGTTTCTAGTTTGTGTAAATGATATATAGACATGTTACAATTTTTTTCAGTATGGGAAGATCTATCAAATGATAACAATGTGGATATGTTTAACACTGCACGTCATATCATTTGAACTGTTATGACCTTTTTTTGTCAATCTGACTAGTTTTCCTAATGAGCACAGTTCTGTGAAGTTTCTACTCTGTGCAAACAATGAATAGACATCTTTCAAAGATGTTCAGACTGAGAAGATTAAATGATATTAATATTGTGAACTGAACATCTGAACTGTTCTGTCGGTTTATGTCAGTCTATGTCAATCTGACTTGTTCTCCACATAAAAAGATTTTCTAGCCTGATGGTGCCTCTTGTGGTCAAAAGTAGTATTACAGCTTTTCTAAGATTTTAAAATGTACATCGTTTGTAATTTATTGTGAGCCCTATGAGCATCAGAAATACATGAGACCTGACACATTTCTTCAAAATGACTTGTTCTCAACATGTTCACAGATCTGTGACATTTCTCTTGTGGACAAAACTAGTATGACAGCTTTTCTAAGATTTCAAAATATAGAAAGTTTATAATTTATTGTGAGCCGTACGAGCATCAGAAATACATGAAACCTCACAAGTTTCTTCATAATGTCTTGTTCTTAACATTTACACAGTTTTGTGAAGTTTCTTGTTTTTGGACATGATATATAGACATTTTAATCACAATAGGCCAAATCAGAAATATATGAAAAATTGTATCTGCTGAACGGTTTAACTAATCAAAAATCCTTTGACAACTTTTTGCCTTGAGTGTCCCTAGATGATGCGTGTGAATTTTCAAGCCAGTGAGATTGACGGGCTATGACGAGTTCGAAAAATTTGAAATTTCAAAAATCTCCAATATTTCGCAAACAATTTGATTGACAGCAGTGGTTCTTGAGGCAAAGTTGTTCAGTATGAGGAGATCTATCAGATGATATCAATATTTTGTGGATGCGTGAAACACCACGTGAGTAGAGACGCAAAAAACTCGTTAGCGCCAACTAGTGTCCGATTTTCTTCAAAATTCTGACAGACCACTAGGGCCATGAGACAAACATGCCCATCGAGTTTCGTTCCAATCGACCTTCGTTAAGCTAGTCTAATTGATGCTCAAAGTTCATTGGCCGATGACGGTCATGTTTTTTGAGATACACCAATGTCCTCATAGACCATCATGGACCCTTGGACAAAGACCGTGCATGACAAGTCTCAGGTCAATCGGACTACCATGTGACCCTGTACAGGTGATTTAGTGTTTTTTTCACAATATAGCGCCACCAAGTGGTCAATCATCGCAGTTTTTTTGGTGTGACCACAAATTGAGCTTATACATGACTATGTGAAGTTTGGTGAGAATATCTCTTTGCGTTCCAGAGCAATTACGATTTTAGCAAAAGTGTCTACGCATTATGCGAACGTTTTATTGTCTTGTTGCAAGCATGAATCACCGATTAAAATTCCTTCGACAACTTTTGGTCATGAGAGTCTCTAGATGATGCGTGGGAAATTTTGCGTGATTTGGACAAACGGCCTATGAGGAGTTCGAAAAAATTTTTTTTCAGAAAATTCAAAATGGCGGAAAATTTTTATAGGCGGAAATGAAATCGGAGATATACATTTTTTAAGTCTTGAGCCAAGGATTCCAGGGATATAAGACACTTGAGTGTACGACAAACGGTTTACGAGTTATGAGCGTGTACGCGTTTGTAGTCGCTGTAGCGCCACCTATTGCCCGATTTGCGTCATATTTTGATACTTTCTCCCCAAATTGAGACCTACCATCTGACAAAGTTTCAAGTCTCTAGACCTTACGGTTTGGTCTGCACAAGACGCATTACGGCAGAAGAATAATAATAATAATAATAATAAAAATCCTAACAATTACAATAGGTTTTCAACGCTTCGCGTTTGAACCCCTAACAAGCAGCAATGACCGGGGTTCAAACGTAGCAGGACCATCTGAGCTGTCATGACTGTTTGTGGTCAATCTGACTAGTTCTCCTAATGTGCACAGTTCTGTGAAGTTTCTACTTTGTGCAAACAATGTATAGACATCTTTCAAAGATGTTCAGAATGAGAGGATCAAATGATATTAATATTGTGAACTGAACATCTGAACTGTAATGTCGATCTATGTCAATCTGACTTGTTCTCCACATAAACACATCTTTATGAAGTTTCAAGTTTGTGTAAACGATGTATAGACATATCATATTACACATTTTTTCACTATAGGAAGATCTATCCAATTATATTAATATCGTGTGGATATGTTTAACACCACACATCATATCATCTGAACTTTTATGTCAGTCTATGTCAATCTGACTTGTTCTCCACATGAAAAGATTTTCTAGCCTCACGGCGCCTCTTGTGGACAAAAGTAGTATTACAGCTTTTCTAAGATTTTAAAATATAGATAGTTTATTATTTATTGTGAGCCCTATGAGCATCAGAAATACATGAGACCTGACACATTTCTTCAAAATGACTTGTTCTTAACATGTTCACAGTTCTGTGACGTTTCTCTTGTGGACAAAAGTAGTATTACAGCTTTTCTAAGATTTTAAAATATAGAGTGTTTATAATTTATTGTGAGCCGTACGAGCATCAGAAATACATGAAACCTCACAAGTTTCTTCATAATGTCTTGTTCTTAACATTTACATAGTTTTGTGAAGTTTCTTGTTTTTGGACAAGATATATAGACATTTTAATCACAATAGGCCAAATCAGAAATATATGAAAAATTGTATCTGCTGAACGGTTTAACTAATCGAAAATCCTTTGACAACTTTTTGCCTTGAGTGTCCCTAGATGATGCGTGTGAATTTTCAAGCCAGTGAGATTGACGGCCTATGACGAGTTCGAAAAATTTGAAATTTCAAAAATGTCCAATATTTCGCAAACAATTTGATTGACAGCAGTGGTTCTTGAGGCAAAGTTGTTCAGTATGAGGAGATCTATCAGATGATATCCATATTCTGTGGATGCGTGAAACACCACGTGAGTAGAGACGCAAAAAACTCGTTAGCGCCAACTAGTGACCGATTTTCTTCAAAATTCTGACAGACCACTAGGGCCCTGAGTCAAACTCGCCCATCGAGTTTCGTTCCGATCGACCTTCGTTAAGCTAGTCTAATTGATGCTCAAAGTTCATTGGCCGATGACGGTCATGTTTTTTGAGATACACCAATGTCTTCGTAGACCATCATGGACCCTTGGACAAAGACCGTGCATGACAAGTCTCAGGTCAATCGGACTAACATGTGACCCTGTACAGGTGATTGAGTGTTTTTTTCGCAATATAGCGCCACCAAGTGGTCAATCATCGCAGTTTTTTTGGTGTGACCACAAATTGAGCTTATACATGACTATGTGAAGTTTGGTGAGATTATCTCTTTGCGTTCCAGAGCTATTACAATTTTAGCAAAAGTGTCTCCGCCTTATCCGAACGTTTTATTGTCTTGTTGCAAGCGTGAATCACCGATCAAAATTCCTTTGACAACTTTTGGTCATGAGAGTCTCTAGATGATGCGTGTGAAATTTTGCGTGATTTGGACAAACGGCCTATGAGGAGTTCGAAAAATTTTTTTTTCAGAAAATTCAAAATGGCGGAAAATTTTTATAGGCGGAAATGAAATCGGAGATATACATTTTCTAAGTCTTGAGCCAAGGATTCCAGAGATATAAGACACTTGAGTGTACGACAAACGGTTTACGAGTTATGAGCGTGTACGCGTTTGTAGTCGCTGTAGCGCCACCTATTGCCCGATTTGCGTCATATTTTGATACGTTCTCCCCAAATTGAGACCTACCATCTGACCAACTTTCAAGTCTCTAGACCTTACGGTTTGGTCTGCACGATAAGAAGTACGGCAGAATAATAATAATAATAATAAATATAGCTGCAAGCAGCAATGACCGGGGTTCAAACGTCGCAAGACCATCTGAGCTGTCAAGACGGTTTGTGGTCAATCTGACTAGTTCTCCTAAAGTTCTGTGAAGTTTCTACTTTGTGTAAACAATGTATAGACATCTTTCAAAGATGTTCAGAATGAGAAGATTAAATGATATTGACATTGTGAACTGAACATATGAACTGTTCTGTCGGTTTATGTCAGTCTAAGTCAATCTGACTTGTTCTCCACATAAACAGAGCTTTATGAAGTTTCTATTTTGGTTAAATGATATATAGACGTTACAAACATTTTTCAGTATGGGAAGATCTATCAAATGATAACAATGTGGATATGTTTAACACTACACGTCATATCATTTGAACTGTTATGACCTTTTTTTGTCAATCTGACTAGTTTTCCTAATGAGCACAGTTCTGTGAAGTTTCTACTCTGTGCAAACAATGAATAGACATCTTTCAAAGATGTTCAGACTGAGAAGATTAAATGATATTAATATTGTGAACTGAACATCTGAACTGTTCTGTCGGTTTATGTCAGTCTATGTCAATCTGACTTGTTCTCCACATAAAAAGATTTTCTAGCCTGATGGTGCCTCTTGTGGACAAAAGTAGTATTACAACTTTTCTAAGATTTTAAAATGTAGATCATTTGTAATTTATTGTGAGCCCTATGAGCATCAGAAATACATGAGACCTGACACATTCCTTCAAAATGACTTGTTCTTAACATGTTCACAGATCTGTGACGTTTCTCTTGTGGACAAAACTAGTATTACAGCTTTTCTAAGATTTTAAAATATAGATCGTTTATTATTTATTGTGAGCCGTACGATCATCAGAAATACATGAAACCTCACAAGTTTCTTCATAATGTCTTGTTCTTAACATTTACACAGTTTTGTGAAGTTTCTTGTTTTTGGACAAGATATATAGACATTTTAATCACAATAGGCCAAATCAGAAATATATGAAAAATTGTATCTGCTAAACGGTTTAACTAATCGAAAATCCTTTGACAACTTTTTGCCTTGAGTGTCCCTAGATGGTGCGTGTGAATTTTCAAGCCAGTGAGATTGACGGCCTATGACGAGTTCGAAAAATTTGAAATTTCAAAAATCTCCAATATTTCACAAACAGTTTGATTGACAGCAGTGGTTCTTGAGGCAAAGTTGTTCAGTATGAGGAGATCTATCAGATGGTATCAATATTTTGTGGATGTGTGAAACACTACGTGAGTAGGGACGCAAAAAACTCGTTAGCGCCAACTAGTGTCCGATTTTCTTCAAAATTCTGACAAACCACTAGGGCCATGAGTCATACACGCCCATCGAGTTTCGTTCCGATCGACCTTCGTTAAGCTAGTCTAATTGATGCTCAAAGTTCATTGGCCGATGACGGTCATGTTTTTTGAGATACACCAATGTCCTCATAGACCATCATGGACCCTTGGACAAAGACCGTGCATGACAAGTCTCAGGTCAATCGGACTACCATGTGACCCTGTACAGGTGATTGAGTGTTTTTTTCGCAATATAGCGCCACCAAGTGGTCAATCATCGCAGATTTTTTGGTGTGACCACAAATTGAGCTTATACATGACTATGTGAAGTTTGGTGAGATTATCTCTTTCCGTTGCAGAGCTATTACAATTTTATTAAAAGTGTCTCTGCCTTATCCGAACGTTTTATTGTCTTGTTGCAAGCGTGAATCACCGATCAAAAATCCCTTGACAACTTTTGGTCATGAGAGTCTCTAGATGATGTGTGTGAAATTTTGCGTGATTTGGACAAACGGTCTATGAGGAGTTCGAAAACTTTTTTTTTCAGAAAATTCAAAATGGCGGAAAATTTTTATAGGCGGAAATGAAATCGGAGATATACATTTTTTAAGTCTTGAGCCAAGGATTCCAGGGATATAAGACACTTGAGTGTACGACAAACGGTTTACGAGTTATGAGCGTGTACGCGTTTGTAGTCGCTGTAGCGCCACCTATTGCCCGATTTGCGTCATATTTTGATACGTTCTCCCCAAACTGAGACCTACCATCTGACCAACTTTCAAGTCTCTAGACCTTACGGTTTGGTCTGCACGATAAGAAGTACGGCAGAATAATAATAATAATAATAATAATAATAATAATAAAAATCCTAACAATTACAATAGGTTTTCAACGCTTCGCGTTTGAACCCCTAATAATAATAATAATAAAAATCCTAACAATTACAATAGGTTTTCAACGCTTCGCGTTTGAACCCCTAAAAAATCCTAACAATTACAATAGGTTTTCAACGCTTCGCGTTTGAACCCCTAATAATAATAAAAATCCTAACAATTACAATAGGTTTTCAACGCTTCGCGTTTGAACCCCTAAAAATCTTAACAATTACAATAGGTTTTCAACGCTTCGCGTTTGAACCCCTAATAATAAAAATCCTAACAATTACAATAGGTTTTCAACGCTTCGCGTTTGAACCCCTAATAATAATAAATATAGCTGCAAGCAGCAATGACCGGGGTTCAAACGTCGCAAGACCATCTGAGCTGTCAAGACGGTTTGTGGTCAATCTGACTAGTTCTCCTAATGTGCACAGTTCTGTGAAGTTTCTACTTTGTGTAAACAATGTTAATAATGATAATAATATTGTGAACTGAACATCTGAACTGTTCTGTCAGTTTATGTCAGTCTATGTCAATCTGACTTGTTCTCCACATAAAAAGATTTTCTAGCCTGATGGTGCCTCTTGTGGACAAAAGTAGTATTACAGCTTTTCTAAAATTTTAAAATGTAGATCGTTTGTAATTTATTGTGAGCCCTATGAGCATCAGAAATACATGAGACCTGACACATTTCTTCAAAATGACTTGTTCTTAACATGTTCACAGATCTGTGACGTTTTTCTTGTGGACAAAACTAGTATGACAGCTTTTCTAAGATTTTAAAATATAGAAAGTTTATAATTTATTGTGAGCCGTACGAGCATCAGAAATACATGAAACCTCACAAGTTTCTTCATAATGTCTTGTTCTTAACATTTACACAGTTTTGTGAAGTTTCTTGTTTTTGGACAAGATATATAGACATTTTAATCACAATAGGCCAAATCAGATATATATGAAAAATTGTATCTGCTGAACGGTTTAACTAATCGAAAATCCTTTGACAACTTTTTGCCTTGATTGTCCCTAGATGATGCGTGTGAATTTTCAAGCCAGTGAGATTGACGGGCTATGACGAGTTCGAAAAATTTGAAATTTCAAAAATCTCCAATATTTCGCAAACAATTTGATTGACAGCAGTGGTTCTTGAGGCAAAGTTGTTCAGTATGAGGAGATCTATCAGATGATATCAATATTTTGTGGATGCGTGAAACACCACGTGAGTAGAGACGCAAAAAACTCGTTAGCGCCAACTAGTGACCGATTTTCTTCAAAATTCTGACAGCCCACTAGGGCTCTGAGTCAAACTCGCCCATCGAGTTTCGTTCCGATCGACCTTCGTTAAGCTAGTCTAATTGATGCTCAAAGTTCATTGGCCGATGACGGTCATGTTTTTTGAGATACACCAATGTCCTCATAGACCATGATGGACCCTTGGACAAAGACCGTGCATGACAAGTCTCAGGTCAATTGGACTAACATGTGACCCTGTACAGGTGATTGAGTGTTTTTTTCGCAATATAGCGCCACCAAGTGGTCAATCATCGCAGTTTTTTTGGTGTGACCACAAATTGAGCTTATACATGACTATGTGAAGTTTCGTGAGATTATCTCTTTGCGTTCCAGAGCTATTACGATTTTAGCAAAAGTGTCTCCGCCTTATCCGAACGTTTTATTGTCTTGTTGCAAGCGTGAATCACCGATCAAAATTCCTTTGACAACTTTTGGTCATGAGAGTCTCTAGATGATGCGTGTGAAATTTTGCGTGATTTGGACAAATGGCCTATGAGGAGTTCGAAAAAATTTTTTTTCAGAAAATTCAAAATGGCGGAAAATTTTTATAGGCGGAAATGAAATCGGAGATATACATTTTCTAAGTCTTGAGCCAAGGATTCCAGAGATATAAGACACTTGAGTGTACGACAAACGGTTTACGAGTTACTAACATGTACGCGTTTGTAGTTGCTGTAGCGCCACCTATAGCCCGATTTGCGTCATATTTTGATACGTTCTCCCCAAATTGAGACCTACCATCTGACCAACTTTCAAGTCTCTAGACCTTACGGTTTGGTCTGCACGAGACGCATTACGGCAGAAGAATAATAATAATAATAATAAATATAGCTGCAAGCAGCAATCACCGGGGTTCAAACTTAGCAAGACCATCAAGGCCCATTGGACAAAGAACGTGCATAACAAGTTTGAAGTCAATCGGACTAATAAGTGCACATGTACAGATGTTTAAGTGTTTTTTTCATAATATAGCGCCACCAAGTGGTCAATCGTTGCAGATTTTTTAGTATTACTACAAAATGAGCTCTTACATGAGTATTTCAAGTTTGGTGAGATTATCTCTTTGCAATCCAAAGTTATTAAGATTTTAGCGAAAGTGTGAATTTTATATCCATATATAAAAAAGATTTCTTATCCTGTGGTTCCCTATTGTGGACAAAAATAATATGACAGCCATCATCTTTCAGTTGGTAATGAGTTGTTCATTATGAGGAGATTTATCAAACAATATTAATATTGTGTAGCTGTGTTTAGCACCACATTTCATCCAAACACTCCCATCAAGTTTCGTTGCAATCGACCTTTGTTAAGTTGGTCTAATTGATGCTCAAACTTATTTGGCCGATGATGGCCATGTTTTTTGAGATATGGCAATATCTTCATAGGCCATCATGGACTCTTGGATAAGGACAGTGCATGACAAGTTTCAAGTCAATCGAATAAACGAGTGTGCCGTGACAGCCAATTTAGAAATTGTTCACATATTAAAAGAAAAACAAAATTCAGAAATTGGAATAAAAAGATTTCTTATCCTGTGGCTCCCTCTTGTGGACAAGTAATATTACAGCCATCATTTTTTCAGTTTTAATTGGTTATTGTTCAGTATGGAAAGATCTATCAAATACTAAAATAGTGTGGATGTGTGAAACAAGATGTGAGCAAAGATTCTTCTAACTGAAATTGGAATAAAAAGATTTCCTAGCCTGACGGTGCCTCTTGTGGACAAAACTAGTATTACAGCTGTACTGAGATTTTTAAATATAGATAGTTTATAATTTATTGTGAGCCCTATGAGCATCAGAAATACATGAAACCTGACACATTTCTTCAAAATGACTTGGTCTTAACATGTTCACAGTTCTGTGATGTTTTTTTGTTTGAGCACAAGATATATAGACATTTTAATCACAATAGGCCAAATCAGAAATATATGAAAAATTGTATCTGCTGAACGGTTTAACTAATCGAAAATCCTTTGACAACTTTTTGCCTTGAGTGTCCCTAGATGATGCATGTGAATTTTCAAGACAGTGAGATTGACGGCCTATGACGAGTTCGAAAAATTTGAAATTTCAAAAATCTCCAATATTTCGCAAACAATTTGATTGACAGCAGTGGTTCTTGAGGCAAAGTTGTTCAGTATGAGGAGATCTATCAGATTAAGTCAATATTTTGTGGATGCGTGAAACACCACGTGAGTAGAGACGCAAAAAACTCGTTAGCGCCAACTAGTGTCCGATTTTCTTCAAAATTCTGACAGACCACTAGGGCCATGAGTCAAACACGCCCATCGAGTTTCGTTCCGATCGACCTTCGTTAAGCTGGTCTAATTGATGCTCAAAGTTCATTGGCCGATGACGGTCATGTTTTTTGAGATACACCAATGTCCTCATAGACCATCATGGACCCTTGGACAAAGACCGTGCATGACAAGTCTCAGGTCAATCGGACTACCATGTGACCCTGTACAGGTGATTGAGTGTTTTTTTCGCAATATAGCGCCACCAAGTGGTCAATCATCGCAGTTTTTTTGGTGTGACCACAAATTGAGCTTATACATGACTATGTGAAGTTTGGTGAGATTATCTCTTTGCGTTCCAGAGCTATTACGATTTTAGCAAAAGTGTCTCCGCCTTATGCGAACGTTTTAGCGTGTCGTTGCAAGCATGAATCACCGATCAAAATTATTTGAATAACTTTTGGTCATGAGAGTCTCTAGATGATATGTGTGAAGTTTCGCGTTATTTGGACAAACGGTCTATGAGGAGTTCGAAAACTTTTTTTTTCAGAAAATTCAAAATGGCGGAAAATTTTTATAGGCGGAAATGAAATCGGAGATATACATTTTTTAAGTCTTGAGCCAAGGATTCCAGAGATATAAGACACTTGAGTGTACGACAAACGGTTTACGAGTTATGAACATGTACGCGTTTGTAGTCGCTGTAGCGCCACCTATAGCCCGATTTGCGTCATATTTTGATACGTTCTCCCCAAATTGAGACCTACCATCTGAGAAAGTTTCAAGTCTCTAGACCTTACGGTTTGGTCTGCACAAGACGCATTACGGCAGAAGAATAATAATAATAATAATAATAAATATAGCTGCAAGCAGCAATGACCGGGGTTCAAACGTCGCAAGACCATCTGAGCTGTCAAGACGGTTTGTGGTCAATCTGACTAGTTTTCCTAATGAGCACAGTTCTGTGAAGTTTCTACTCTGTGCAAACAATGAATAGACATCTTTCAAAGATGTTCAGACAGAAGATTAAATGATATTGTGAACTGAACATCTGAACTGTTCTGTCAGTTTATGTCAGTCTATGTCAATCTGACTTGTTCTCCACACAAAAAGATTTTCTAGCCTGATGGTGCCTCTTGTGGACCAAAGTAGTATTACAGCTTTTCTAAGATTTTAAAATGTAGATCGTTTGTAATTTATTGTGAGCCCTATGAGCATCAGAAATACATGAGACCTGACACATTTCTTCAAAATGACTTGTTCCTAACATGTTCACAGATCTGTGACGTTTCTCTTGAGGACAAAACTAGTATTACAGCTTTTCTAAGATTTTAAAATGTAGATCGTTTATAATTTATTGTGAGCCGTACGAGCATCAGAAATACATGAAACCTCACAAGTTTCTTCATAATGTCTTGTTCTTAACATTTACACAGTTTTGTGAAGTTTCTTGTTTTTGGACAAGATATATAGACATTTTAATCACAATAGGCCAAATCAGAAATATATGAAAAATTGTATCTGCTGAACGGTTTAACTAATCGAAAATCCTTTGACAACTTTTTGCCTTGAGTGTCCCTAGATGATGCGTGTGAATTTTCAAGCCAGTGAGATTGACGGCCTATGACGAGTTCGAAAAATTTGAAATTTCAAAAATCTCCAATATTTCACAAACAATTTGATTGACAGCAGTGGTTCTTGAGGCAAAGTTGTTCAGTATGAGGAGATCTATCAGATGATATCAATATTTTGTGTATGCGTGAAACACCACGTGAGTAGAGCTGCAAAAAACTCGTTAGCGCCAACTAGTGACCGATTTTCTTCAAAATTCTGACAGACCACTAGGGCCCTGAGTCAAACACGCCCATCGAGTTTCGTTCCGATCGACCTTCGTTAAGCTAGTCTAATTGATGCTCAAACTTCATTGGCCGATGACGGTCATGTTTTTTGAGATACACCAATGTCCTCATAGACCATCATGGACCCTTGGACAAAGACCGTGCATGACAAGTCTCAGGTCAATCGGACTAACATGTGACCCTGTACAGGTGATTGAGTGTTTTTTTCGCAATATAGCGCCACCAAGTGGTCAATCATCGCAGTTTTTTTGGTGTGACCACAAATTGAGCTTATACATGACTATGTGAAGATTGGTGAGATTATCTCTTTGCGTTCCAGAGCTATTATAATTTTAGCAAAAGTGTCTCCACCTTATCCGAACGTTTTATTGTCTTGTTGCAAGCGTGAATCACCGATCAAAATTCCTTTGACAACTTTTGGTCATGAGAGTCTCTAGATGATGCGTGGGAAATTTTGCGTGATTTGGACAAACGGTCTATGAGGAGTTCGAAAACTTTTTTTTTCAGAAAATTCAAAATGGCGGAAAATTTTTATAGGCGGAAATGAAATCGGAGATATACATTTTTTAAGTTTTGAGCCAAGGATTCCAGAGATATAAGACACTTGAGTGTACGACAAACGGTTTACGAGTTATGAACATGTACGCGTTTGTAGTCGCTGTAGCGCCACCTATAGCCCGATTTGCGTCATATTTTGATACGTTCTCCCCAAATTGAGACCTACCATCTGACAAAGTTTCAAGTCTCTAGACCTTACGGTTTGGTCTGCACGAGACGCATTACGGCAGAAGAATAATAATAATAATAATAAATATAGCTGCAAGCAGCAATGACCGGGGTTCAAACGTCGCAAGACCATCTGAGCTGTCAAGACGGTTTGTGGTCAATCTGACTAGTTCTCCTAATGTGCACAGTTCTGTGAAGTTTCTACTCTGTACAAACAATGTATAGACATCTTTCAAAGATGTTCAGAATGAGAAGATCAAATGATATTGACATTGTGAACTGAACATATGAACAGTTATGTCGGTTTATGTCAATCTGACTTGTTCTCCACATACACAAAGCTTTATGAAGTTTCTAGTTTGTGTAAATGATATATAGACATGTTACAAATTTTTTTCAGTATGGGAAGCTCTATCAAATGATAACAATGTGGATATGTTTAACACTGCACGTCATATCATTTGAACTCTTATGACCTTTTTTTGTCAATCTGACTAGTTCTCCTAATGAGCACAGTTCTGTGAAGTTTCTACTCTGTGCAAACAATGAATAGACATCTTTCAAAGATGTTCAGACTGAGAAGATTAAATGATATTAATATTGTGAACTGAACATCTGAACTGTAATGTCGATCGATGTCAATCTGACTTGTTCTCCACATAAACACATCTTTATGAAGTTTCTAGTTTGTGTAAACGATGTATAGACATATCATATTACACATTTTTTCACTCTAGGAAGATCTATCAAATTATATTAATATCGTGTGGATATGTTTAACACCACACATCATATCATCTGAACTTTTATGTCAGTCTATGTCAATCTGACTTGTTCTCCACATGAAAAGATTTTCTAGCCTGACGGCGCCTCTTGTGGACAAAAGTAGTATTACAGCTTTTCTAAGATTTTAAAATATAGATAGTTTATTATTTATTGTGAGCCCTATGAGCATCAGAAATACATGAGACCTGACACATTTCTTCAAAATGACTTGTTCTTAACATGTTCACAGTTCTGTGACGTTTCTCTTGTGGACAAAAGTAGTATTACAGCTTTTCTAAGATTTTAAAATATAGAGTGTTTATAATTTATTGTGAGCCGTATGAGCATCAGAAATACATGAAACCTCACAAGTTTCTTCATAATGTCTTGTTCTTAACATTTACACAGTTTTGTGAAGTTTCTTGTTTTTGGACAAGATATATAGACATTTTAATCACAATAGGCCAAATCAGAAATATATGAAAAATTGTATCTGCTGAACGGTTTAACTAATCGAAAATCCTTTGACAACTTTTTGCCTTGAGTGTCCCTAGATGATGCGTGTGAATTTTCAAGCCAGTGAGATTGACGGGCTATGACGAGTTCGAAAAATTTGAAATTTCAAAAATCTCCAATATTTCGCAAACAATTTGATTGACAGCAGTGGTTCTTGAGGCAAAGTTGTTCAGTATGAGGAGATCTATCAGATGATATCAATATTCTGTGGATGCGTGAAACATCACGTGAGTAGAGACGCAAAAAACTCGTTAGCGCCAACTAGTGTCCGATTTTCTTCAAAATTCTGACAGACCACTAGGGCCATGAGTCAAACACGCCCATCGAGTTTCGTTCCGATCGACCTTCGTTAAGCTAGTCTAATTGATGCTCAAAGTTCATTGGCCGATGACGGTCATGTTTTTTGAGATACACCAATGTCCTCATAGACCATCATGGACCCTTGGACAAAGACCGTGCATGACAAGTCTCAGGTCAATCGGACTACCATGTGACCCTGTACAGGTGATTGAGTGTTTTTTTCGCAATATAGCGCCACCAAGTGGTCAATCATCGCAGTTTTTTTGGTGTGACCACATATTCATCGTATACATGACTATGTGAAGTTTGGTGAGATTATCTCTTTGCGTTCCAGAGGTATTACGATTTTAGCAAAAGTGTCTCCGCCTTATGCGAACGTTTTATTGTCTTGTTGCAAGCGTGAATCACCGATCAAAATTCCTTTGACAACTTTTGGTCATGAGAGTCTCTAGATGATGCGTGGGAAATTTTGCGTGATTTGGACAAACGGCCTATGAGGAGTTCGAAAAAATTTTTTTTCAGAAAATTCAAAATGGCGGAAAATTTTTATAGGCGGAAATGAAATCGGAGATATACATTTTTTAAGTCTTGAGCAAAGGATTCCAGGGATATAAGACACTTGAGTCTACGACAAACGGTTTACGAGTTATGAGCGTGTACGCGTTTGTAGTCGCTGTAGCGCCACCTATTGCCCGATTTGCGTCATATTTTGATACGTTCTCCCCAAATTGAGACCTACCATCTGACCAACTTTCAAGTCTCTAAACCTTACGGTTTGGTCTGCACGATAAGAAGTACGGCAGAATAATAATAATAATAATAATAAATATAGCTGCAAGCAGCAATGACCGGGGTTCAAACGTCGCAAGACCATCTGAGCTGTCAAGACGGTTTGTGGTCAATCTGACTAGTTCTCCTAAAGTTCTGTGAAGTTTCTACTTTGTGTAAACAATGTATAGACATCTTTCAAAGATGTTCAGAATGAGAAGATTAAATGATATTGACATTGTGAACTGAACATATGAACTGTTCTGTCGGTTTATGTCAGTCTAAGTCAATCTGACTTGTTCTCCACATAAACAGAGCTTTATGAAGTTTCTATTTTGGTTAAATGATATATAGACGTTACAAAAAATTTTCAGTATGGGAAGATCTATCAAATGATAACAATGTGGATATGTTTAACACTACACGTCATATCATTTGAACTGTTATGACCTTTTTTTGTCAATCTGACTAGTTTTCCTAATGAGCACAGTTCTGTGAAGTTTCTACTCTGTGCAAACAATGAATAGACATCTTTCAAAGATGTTCAGACTGAGAAGATTAAATGATATTAATATTGTGAACTGAACATCTGAACTGTTCTGTCGGTTTATGTCAGTCTATGTCAATCTGACTTGTTCTCCACATAAAAAGATTTTCTAGCCTGATGGTGCCTCTTGTGGACAAAAGTAGTATTACAACTTTTCTAAGATTTTAAAATAAAGATGGTTTATAATTTATTGTGAGCCCTATGAGCATCAGAAATACATGAGACCTGACACATTTCTTCAAAATGACTTGTTCTTAACATGTTCACAGTTCTGTGACGTTTCTCTTGTTGACAAAACTAGTATTACAGCTTTTCTAAGATTTTAAAATATAGAGTGTTTATAATTTATTGTGAGCCGTACGAGCATCAGAAATACATGAAACCTCACAAGTTTCTTCATAATGTCTTGTTCTGAACATTTACACAGTTTTGTGAAGTTTCTTGTTTTTGGACAAGATATATAGACATTTTAATCACAATAGGCCAAATCAGAAATATATGAAAAATTGTATCTGCTGAACGGTTTAACTAATCGAAAATCCTTTGACAACTTTTTGCCTTGAGTGTCCCTAGATGATGCGTGTGAATTTTCAAGACAGTGAGATTGACGGCCTATGACGAGTTCGAAAAATTTGAAATTTCAAAAATCTCCAATATTTCGCAAACAATTTGATTGACAGCAGTGGTTCTTGAGGCAAAGTTGTTCAGTATGAGGAGATCTATCAGATGATATCAATATTTTGTGGATGCATGAAACACCACGTGAGTAGAGACGCAAAAAACTCGTTAGCGCCAACTAGTGTCCGATTTTCTTCAAAATTCTGACAGACCACTAGGGCCATGAGTCAAACACGCCCATCGAGTTTCGTTCCGATCGACCTTCGTTAAGCTGGTCTAATTGATGCTCAAAGTTCATTGGCCGATGACGGTCATGTTTTTTTAGATACACCAATGTCCTCATAGACCATCATGGACCCTTGGACAAAGACCGTGCATGACAAGTCTCAGGTCAATCGGACTACCATGTGACCCTGTACAGGTGATTGAGGGTTTTTTTTCGCAATATAGCGCCACCAAGTGGTCAATCATCGCAGTTTTTTTGGTGTGACCACAAATTGAGCTTATACATGACTATGTGAAGTTTGGTGAGATTATCTCTTTGCGTTCCAGAGCTATTACAATTTTAGCAAAAGTGTCTCTGCCTTATGCGAACGTTTTAGCGTGTCGTTGCAAGCGTGAATCACCGATCAAAATTATTTGAATAACTTTTGGTCATGAGAGTCTCTAGATGATATGTGTGAAGTTTCGCGTTATTTGGACAAACGGTCTATGAGGAGTTCGAAAACTTTTTTTTTCAGAAAATTCAAAATGGCGGAAAATTTTTATAGGCGGAAATGAAATCGGAGATATACATTTTTTAAGTCTTGAGCCAAGGATTCCAGAGATATAAGACACTTGAGTGTACGACAAACGGTTTACGAGTTATGAACATGTACGCGTTTGTAGTCGCTGTAGCGCCACCTATAGCCCGATTTGCGTCATATTTTGATACGTTCTCCCCAAATTGAGACCTACCATCTGACAAAGTTTCAAGTCTCTAGACCTTACGGTTTGGTCTGCACAAGACGCATTACGGCAGAAGAATAATAATAATACTAATAATAATAAATATAGCTGCAAGCAGCAATGACCGGGGTTCAAACGTAGCAGGACCATCTGAGCTGTCATGACTGTTTGTGGTCAATCTGACTAGTTCTCCTAATGTGCACAGTTCTGTGAAATTTCTACTCTGTGCAAACAATGTATAGACATCTTTCAAAGATGTTCAGAATGAGAAGATCAAATGATATTAATATTGTGAGCTGAACATCTGAACTGTTATGTCAGTCTATGTCAATCTGACTTGTTCTCCACATAAACACATCTTTATGAAGTTTCTAGTTTGTGTAAACGATGTATAGACATATCATATTACACATTTTTTCACTATAGGAAGATCTATCAAATTATATTAATATCGTGTGGATATGTTTAACACCACACATCATATCATCTGAACTTTTATGTCAGTCTATGTCAATCTGACTTGTTCTCCACATGAAAAGATTTTCTAGCCTGACGGCGCCTCTTGTGGACAAAAGTAGTATTACAGCTTTTCTAAGATTTTAAAATATAGATAGTTTGTAATTTATTGTGAGCCCTATGAGCATCAGAAATACATGAGACCTGACACATTTCTTCAAAATGACTTGTTCTCAACATGTTCACAGATCTGTGACATTTCTCTTGTGGACAAAACTAGTATGACAGCTTTTCTAAGATTTCAAAATATAGAGTGTTTATAATTTATTGTGAGCCGTACGAGCATCAGAAATACATGAAACCTCACAAGTTTCTTCATAATGTCTTGTTCTTAACATTTACAAAGTTTTGTGAAGTTTCTTGTTTTTGGACATGATATATAGACATTTTAATCACAATAGGCCAAATCAGAAATATATGAAAAATTGTATCTGCTGAACGGTTTAACTAATCAAAAATCCTTTGACAACTTTTTGCCTTGAGTGTCCCTAGATGATGCGTGTGAATTTTCAAGCCAGTGAGATTGACGGCCTATGACGAGTTCGAAAAATTTGAAATTTAAAAAATCTCCAATATTTCGCAAACAATTTGATTGACAGCAGTGGTTCTTGAGGCAAAGTTGTTCAGTATGAGGAGATCTATCAGACGATATCAATATTTTGTGGATGCGTGAAACACCACGTGAGTAGAGACGCAAAAAACTCGTAAGCGCCAACTAGTGTCCGATTTTCTTCAAAATTCTGACAGACCACTAGGGCCATGAGTCAAACACGCCCATCGAGTTTCGTTCCGATCGATCTTCGTTAAGCTAGTCTAATTGATGCTCAAAGTTCATTGGCCGATGACGGTCATGTTTTTTTAGATACACCAATGTCCTCATAGACCATCATGGACCCTTGGACAAAGACCGTGCATGACAAGTCTCAGGTCAATCGGACTAACATGTGACCCTGTACAGGTGATTGAGTGTTTTTTTCGCAATATAGCGCCACCAAGTGGTCAATCATCACAGTTTTTTTGGTGTGACCACAAATTGAGCTTATACATGACTATGTGAAGTTTGGTGAGATTATCTCTTTGCGTTCCAGAGCTATTACGATTTTAGCAAAAGTGTCTCCGCCTTATGCGAACGTTTTATTGTCTTGTTGCAAGCGTGAATCACCGATCAAAATTCCTTTGACAACTTTTGATCATGAGAGTCTCTAGATGATGCGTGGGAAATTTTGCGTGATTTGAACAAACGGCCTATGAGGAGTTCGAAAAAATTTTTTTTCAGAAAATTCAAAATGGCGGAAAATTTTTATAGGCGGAAATGAAATCGGAGATATACATTTTTTAAGTTTTGAGCCAAGGATTCCAGAGATATAAGACACTTGAGTGTACGACAAACGGTTTACGAGTTATGAACATGTACGCGTTTGTAGTCGCTGTAGCGCCACCTATAGCCCGATTTGCGTCATATTTTGATACGTTCACCCCAAATTGAGACCTACCATCTGACAAAGTTTCAAGTCTCTAGACCTTACGGTTTGGTCTGCACGAGACGCATTACGGCAGAAGAATAATAATAATAATAATAATAATAATAATAAAAATCCTAACAATTACAATAGGTTTTCAACGCTTCGCGTTTGAACCCCTAATAATAAAAATCCTAACAATTACAATAGGTTTTCAACGCTTCGCGTTTGAACCCCTAATAATAATAAAAATCCTAACAATTACAATAGGTTTTCAACGCTTCGCGTTTGAACCCCTAATAATAATAATAAAAATCCTAACAATTACAATAGGTTTTCAACGCTTCGCGTTTGAACCCCTAAATATAGCTGCAAGCATCAATCAACGGGGTTCAAACGTCGCAAGTTCATCTGAGCGGTTATGACGATTTTCTGTCAATTTGAGTAGTTCTCCTAATGTGCACAGTTCTGTGAAGTTTCTAGGTTGTACAAACAATGTATAAACATCAAAGATGTTCAGAATGAGAAGATCTATCAAATGATTTCAGTATTGTGTTGATGTGCTTAACACGTCATATGATCTGTTATGTCAGTTTATGTCAATTTGACCTGTTCGCCACATAATCACAGTTTTATGAAGTTTGTTCAGTATGAGAAGATCTATCAAATGATATTAATATAGTGTGAATGTGTTTAACACAACATGTCATGTCATCTGAACTGTTATGTCAGTCTATGTCAATCTGACTTGTTCTCCACGTGCATGACAAGTTTGAAGTTAATCGGACTAACGAGTGCACATGTACAGATGTTTTAGTGTTTTTTTTCATAATATAGCGCCACCAAGTGGTCAATCGTTGCAGATGTTTTAGTTTGACCACAAAATAAGCTCTTACATGAGTATTTCAAGTTTGGTGAGATTATCTCTTTGCACTCCAGAGTTATTGCAATTTTAGCAAAAGTGTTAAGTTGGTCTAATTGATGCTCAAACTTCATTGGCTGATGACGGCCATGTTTTTTGAGATATGCCAATATCCTCATAGAACATCATGGACCCTTGGATAAAGACCGTGCATGACAAGTTTCAAGTCAATCGAATAAACGAGTGTACCGTGACAGCCAATTTAGAAATTGTTCACATATTTAAAAAAAACAAATTCAAAAATTGAAATAAAAAGATTCCTTATCCTGTGGCTCCCTCTTGTGGACAAGTAATATTACAGCCATCATTTTTTAGTTTTAATTGGTTATTATGCAGTATGGGAAGATCTATCAAATACTAAAATAGTGTGGATGTGTGAAACAAGATGTGAGCAAAGATTCTTCTAACTGAAATTGGAATAAAAAGATTTCCTAGCCTGACGGTGCCGCTTGTGGACAAAACTAGTATTACAGCTTTACTGAGATTTTAAAATATAGATAGTTTATAATTTATTGTGAGCCCTATGGGCATCAGAAATACATGAAACCTGACATATTTCTTCAAAATGACGTGTTCTTAACATGTTCACAGTTCTGTGATGTTTTTTGTTTGTGCACAAGATATACAGACATTTTAATCACAATAGACCAAATCAGAAATATATGAAAAATTGTATCTGCTGAACGGTTTAACTTATCGAAGTTCTTTGAATAACTTTTTGCCTTGAGTGTCCCTAGATGATGTGTGTGAATTTTCAAGCCAATTGTATTGACGGCCTATGACTAGTTCGAAAAAGTTGAATTTTCTAAAATCTCCAATATTTCAAAAACAGTTTGATTGACAGCAGTGGTTCTTGAGGCAAAGTTGCTCAGTATGAGACTAACGAGTGCACATGTACAGATGTTTTAGTGGTTTTTTTTCATAATATAGCGCCACCAAGTGGTCAATCGTTGCAGATGTTTTAGTTTGACCACAAAATAAGCTCTTACATGAGTATTTCAAGTTTGGTGAGATTATCTCTTTGCACTCCAGAGTTATTGCAATTTTAGCAAAAGTGTTAAGTTGGTCTAATTGATGCTCAAACTTCATTGGCTGATGACGGCCATGTTTTTTGAGATATGCCAATATCCTCATAGAACATCATGGACCCTTGGATAAAGACCGTGCATGACAAGTTTCAAGTCAATCGAATAAACGAGTGTACCGTGACAGCCAATTTAGAAATTGTTCACATATTTAAAAAAAAACAAATTCAAAAATTGGAATAAAAAGATTCCTTATCCTGTGGCTCCCTCTTGTGGACAAGTAATATTACAGCCATCATTTTTTAGTTTTAATTGGTTATTATGCAGTATGGGAAGATCTATCAAATACTAAAATAGTGTGGATGTGCGGAACCTGATATATTTCTTCAAAATGACGTGTTCTTAACATGTTCACAGTTCTGTGATGTTTTTTGTTTGTGCACAAGATATACAGACATTTTAATCACAATAGACCAAATCAGAAATATATGAAAAATTGTATCTGCTGAACGGTTTAACTTATCGAAGTTCTTTGAATAACTTTTTGCCTTGAGTGTCCCTAGATGATGTGTGTGAATTTTCAAGCCAATTGTATTGACGGCCTATGACTAGTTCGAAAAAGTTGAATTTTCTAAAATCTCCAATATTTCAAAAACAGTTTGATTGACAGCAGTGGTTCTTGAGGCAAAGTTGCTCAGTATGAGACGATCTAACAGATGATATCAATATTGTGGGGATGTGTGAAACACCACGTGATTCGAGATGCAAAAAACTCGTTAGCGCCAACTAGTGGCCGATTTCTTTAAAAATTCTAACAGACCTTTAGGGCTATGAGTCAAATATGCTCAACAAGTTTCGTTCTGATCAACATTCGTTAAGTTGGTCTAATTTATGCTCAAAGTTCATTGGCCGATAACAGCCATGTTTTTTGAGATACGCCAATATCCTCATAGATCATCATGACCCAATGGACAAAGACCATGCATAACAAGTTTGACGTCAATCGGACTAACGAGTGCACATGTGCAGATGTTTTAGTGTTTTTTTCATAATATAGCGCCACCAAGTGGTCAATCGTTGCAGATTTTTTAGCGTGACCACAAAACTAGCTCATACACGAGTATTTCAAGTTTGGTGAGATTATCTCTTTGCGTTCTAGAATTATTATGATTTTAGCGAAAGAGGCTCCGCCTTATTCAGACGTTTGGACGTCCTGTTGCGAGCGTGAATCACTGATCAAAATTCTTTATATAACTTTTGGTCAGGAGAGTCTCTAGATGATGCGTGTGAAGTTTCGCGTGATTTGGACAAACGGTCTATGAGGAGTTCGAAAAAAAATTTTTTCAGAAAATTCAAAATGGCGGAAAATTTTTATAGACGGAAATGAAATCGGAGATATACGTTTTGTTCGGCTTGAGCCAAGGATTCTAGAGATATGAAACACTTGAGTGTAGGACAAACGGTCTAGGAGTTATTAGCGATTTAGCTATTTTTATCGCTGTAGCGCCACCTATTGGCCGATTTGCGTCATATTTTGATACGTTCCCCCCAAATTGAGACCTACCATCTGGCCAGGTTTCAAGTCTCTAGACCTTACGGTTTGGTCTGCACGATCGGAAGTTCGGCAGAAGAATAATAATAATAATAAAAATCTTAACGATTACAATAGGTTTTCAACGCTTCGCGTTTGAACCCCTAATAATAAAAATCCTAACAATTACAATAGGTTTTCAACGCTTCGCGTTTGAACCCCTAAATATAGCTGCTAGCAGCAATGACCGGGGTTCAAACGTTGCAAGACCATCTGAGGTGTCATGACTGTTTGTGGTCAATCTGACTAGTCAAGTTTCTACTCTGTGCAAACAATGTATAGACATCTTTCAAAGATGTTCAGAATGAGAAAATCCAATGATATTAATATTGTGAGCTGAACATCTGAACTGTTATGTCGGTGTATGTCAATTTGACTTGTTCTCCACATAAACAGAGCTTTATGAAGTTTCTAGTTTGTGTAAACGATATATATACACATGTTAAACATTTTTTCAGTATGGAAAAATCTATCAAATGATATTAATATTACGTGCATGTGTTTAACACCATATGTCATGTCATCTGAACTGTTATGTCAGTCTATGTCAATCTGACTTGTTCTCCACATAAAAAAATTCCTAGCCTGATGGTGCCTCTTGTGGACAAAAGTAGTATTACAGCTTTTCTAAGATTTTAAAATCTAGATCGTTTATAATATATTGTGAGCCCTATGAGCATCAGAAATACATGAAACCTGACACATTTCTTCAAAATGACTTGTTCTTAACCTGTTCTCAATTCTGTGACGTTTCTCTTGTGGACAAAACTAGTATTACAGCTTTTCTAAGATTTAAAAATATAGAGTGTTTATAATTTATTGTGAGCCCTATGAGAATCAGAAATACATGAAACCCGACACATTTCTTCAAAATGACTAGTTCTTAACATTTACACAGTTTTGTGAAGTTTCTTGTTTGTGGACAAGATATATAGGCTTTTTATCCACAATAGGCCAAACCTGAACTATATGAAAAATTATATCTGCTGAACGGTTTAGATAATCGAAATTCTTTGAATAACTTTTTGCCTTGAGTGTCCCTAGATGATGCGTGTGAATTTTCAAACCAATCGTATTGACGGCCTATGACGAGTTCGAAAAAGTTGAAATTTCAAAAATCTCCAATATTTCACAAACAATTTGATTGACAGCACTGGTTCTTGAGGCAAAGTTGTTCAGTATGAGGAGATCTATGATATGAGATCAATATTCTGTGGATGCGTGAAACACCACGTGAGTACAGACGCAAAAAACTCGTTAGCGCCAACTAGTGTCCGATTTTTTTCAAAATTCTGACAGACCACTAGGGCCATGAGTCAAACACACCCATTGAGTTTCGTTCCGATCGACCTTCGTTAAGCTGGTCTAATTGATGCTCAAAGTTCATTGGCCGATGACGGTCATGTTTTTTGAGATACACCAATATCCTCATAGACCATCATGGACCCTTGGACAAAGACCGTGCATGACAAGTTTCAGAACAATCAGACAAACATGTGACCCTGTACAGGTGATTTAGTGTTTTTTTCACAATATAGCGCCACCAAGTGGTCAACTGGCCCAGTTTTTTTGGAGTGACCACAAAATGAGCTTATACATGATTATGTGAAGTTTGGTGAGATTATCTCTTTGCGTTCCAGAGTTATTACGATTTTAGCAAAAGTGTCTCCGCCTTATGCAAACGTTTTAGCGTCTTGTTGCAAGCCTGAATCACCGATCGAAATTATTTGAATAAGTTTTGGTCATGAGAGTCTCTAGATGATGTGTGTGAAGTTTCGTGTTATTTGGACAAACGGCCTATGAGGAGTTCGAAAAAATTTTTTTCCAGAAAATTCAAAATGGCGGAAAATTTTTATAGGCGGAAATGAAATCGGAGATATACATTTTTTAAGTCTTGAGCCAAGGATTCCAGACATATAAGACACTTGAGTGTACAACAAACGGTTTACGAGTTATGAGCGTGTACGCGTTTGTAGTCGCTGTAGCGCCACCTATTGCCCGATTTGCGTCATATTTTGATACGTTCTCCCCAAATTGAGACCTACCATCTGACCAACTTTCAAGTCTCTAGACCTTACGGTTTGGTCTGCACGATAAGAAGTACGGCAGAAGAATAATAATAATAAATATAGCTGCAAGCAGCAATGACCGGGGTTCAAACGTTGCAAGACCATCTGAGCTGTCATGACTGTTTGTGGTCAATCTGACTAGTTCTCTTAATGTGCACAGTTCTGTGAAGTTTCTACTTTGTGCAAACAATGTATAGACATCTTTCAAAGATGTTCAGAATGAGAAGATCAAATGATATTAATATTGTGAGCTGAACATCTGAACTGTTATGTCGGTGTATGTCAATCTGACTTGTTCTCCACATAAACAGAGCTTTATGAAGTTTCTAGTTTGTGTAAACGATATACATACACATGTTAAACATTTTTTCAGTATGGAAAAATCTATCAAATGATATTAATATTACGTGCATGTGTTTAACACCATATGTCATGTCATCTGAACTGTTATGTCAGTCTATGTCAATCTGACTTGTTCTCCACATAAAAAAATTCCTAGCCTGATGGTGCCTCTTGTGGACAAAAGTAGTATTACAGCTTTTCTAAGATTTTAAAGTATAGATCGTTTATAATTTATTGTGAGCCCTATGAGCATCAGAAATACATGAAACCCAACACATTTCTTCAAAATGACTTGTTCTTAACATTTACACAGTTTTGTGAAGTTTCTTGTTTGTGGACAAGATATATAGGCTTTTTATTCACAATAGGCCAAACCAGAAATATATGAAAAATTATATCTGCTGAAGGGTTTGCCTGATCGAAATTCTTTGAATAACTTTTTCCCTTGAGTGTCCCTAGATGATGCGTGTGAATTTTTAAGCCAATCGTATTGACCGTCTATGACGAGTTCGAAAAATTTGAAATTTCAAAAATCTCCAATATTTCGCAAACAATTTGATTGACAGCAGTGGTTCTTGAGGCAAAGTTGTTCAGTATGAGGAGATCTATCAGATGATGTCAATATTTTGTGGATGCGTGAAACACCACGTGAGTAGAGCTGCAAAAAAATCGTTAGCGCCAACTAGTGACCGATTTTCTTCAAAATTCTGACAGACCACTAGGGCCCTGAGTCAAACACGCCCATCGAGTTTCGTTCCGATCGGCCTTCGTTAAGCTAGTCTAATTGATACTCAAACTTCATTGGCCGATGACGGTCATGTTTTTTGAGATACACCAATGTCCTCATAGACTATCATGGACCCTTGGACAAAGACCGTGCATGACAAGTCTCAGGTCAATCGGACTAACATGTGACCCTGTACAGGTGATTGAGTGTTTTTTTCGCAATATAGCGCCACCAAGTGGTCAATCATCGCAGTTTTTTTGGTGTGACCACAAATTGAGCTTATACATGACTATGTGAAGTTTGGTGAGAATATCTCTTTGCGTTCCAGAGCTATTACAATTTTAGCAAAAGTGTCTCCAACTTATCCGAACGTTTTATTGTCTTGTTGCAAGCGTGAATCACCGATTAAAATTCCTTTGACAACTTTTGGTCATGAGAGTCTCTAGATGATGCGTGGGAAATTTTGCGTGATTTGGCCAAACGGCCTATGAGGAGTTCGAAAAAATTTTTTTTCAGAAAATTCAAAATGGCGGAAAATTTTTATAGGCGGAAATGAAATCGGAGATATACATTTTTTAAGTCTTGAGCCAAGGATTCCAGGGATATAAGACACTTGAGTGTACGACAAACGGTTAACGAGTTATGAGCGTGTACGCGTTTGTAGTCGCTGTAGCGCCACCTATTGCCCGATTTGCGTCATATTTTGATACGTTCTCCCCAAATTGAGACCTACCATCTGACCAACTTTCAAGTCTCTAGACCTTACGGTTTGGTCTGCACGATAAGAAGTACGGCAGAAGAATAATAATAATAAATATAGCTGCAAGCAGCAATGACCGGGGTTCAAACGTCGCAAGACCATCTGAGCTGTCAAGACGGTTTGTGGTCAATCTGACTAGTTCTCCTAATGTGCACAGTTCTGTGAAGTTTCTACTTTGTGTAAACAATGTATAGACATCTTTCAAAGATGTTCAGAATGAGAAGATCAAATGATATTGACATTGTGAACTGAACATTTGAACAGTTATGTTGGTGTATGTCGATCTATGTCAATCTGACTTGTTCTCCACATACACAAAGCTTTATGAAGTTTCTAGTTTGTGTAAATGATATATAGACATGTTACAAATTTTTTTCAGTATGGGAATATCTTTCAAATGATAACAATGTGGATATGTTTAACACTACACGTCATCTCATTTGAACTGTTATGACCTTTTTTTGTCAATCTGACTAGTTTTCCTAATGAGCACAGTTCTGTGAAGTTTCTACTCTGTGCAAACAATGAATAGAGATCTTTCAAAGATGTTCAGACTGAGAAGATTAAATGATATTAATATTGTGAACTGAACATCTGAACTGTTCTGTCGGTTTATGTCAGTCTATGTCAATCTGACTTGTTCTCCACATAAAAAGATTTTCTAGCCTGATGGTGCCTCTTGTGGACAAAAGTAGTATTACAGCTTTTCTAAGATTTTAAAATGTAGATCATTTGTAATTTATTGTGAGCCCTATGAGCATCAGAAATACATGAGACCTGACACATTTCTTCAAAATGACTTGTTCTTAACATGTTCACAGATCTGTGACGTTTCTCTTGTGGACAAAACTAGTATTACAGCTTTTCTAAGATTTTAAAATGTAGATGGTTTATAATTTATTGTGAGCCGTACGAGCATCAGAAATACATGAAACCTCACAAGTTTCTTCATAATGTCTTGTTCTTAACATTTAGACAGTTTTGTGAAGTTTCTTGTTTTTGGACAAGATATATAGACATTTTAATCACAATAGGCCAAATCAGAAATATATGAAAAATTATATCTGCTGAAGGGTTTGACTGATCGAAATTCTTTGAATAACTTTTTCCCTTGAGTGTCCCTAGATGATGCGTGTGAATTTTCAAGCCAATCGTATTGACCGCCTATGACGAGTTCGAAAAAGTTGAAATTTCCAAAATCTCCAATATTTCACAAACAATTTGATTGACAGCAGTGGTTCTTGAGGCAAAGTTGTTCAGTAAGAGGAGATCTATCATATGATATCAATATTGTGTGGATGCGTGAAACACCACGTGAGTAGAGACGCAAAAAAACTCGTTAGCGCCAACTAGTGTCCGATCTTTTTCAAAATTCTGACAGACCTCTAGGGTCATGAGTCAAACACGCCCATCGAGTTTCATTCTGATCGACCTTCGTTAAGCTGGTCTAATTGATGCTCAAATTTCATTGGCTGATGACGGCCATGTTTTTTGAGATACACCAATGTCCTCATAGACCATGATGGACCCTTGGACAAAGACCGTGCATGACAAGTCTCAGGTCAATCGGACTAACATGTGACCCTGTACAGGTGATTTAGAGTTTTTTTCGCAATATAGCGCCACCAAGTGGTCAACTGGCCCAGTTTTTTTGGCGTGACCACAAAATGACCTTATACATGACTATGTGAAGTTTGGTGAGATTATCTCTTTGCGTTCCAGAGTTATTATGATTTTAGCAAAAGTGTCTCCGCCTTATGCAAACGTTTTAGCGTGTTGTTGCGAGCCTGAATCACCGATCAAAATTATTTGAATAACTTTTGGTCATGAGAGTCTCTAGATGATATGTGTGAAGTTTCACGTTATTTGGACAAACGGCCTATGAGGAGTTCGAAAAAATTTTTTTTCAGAAAATTCAAAATGGCGGAAAATTTTTATAGGCGGAAATGAAATCGGAGATATACATTTTTTAAGTCTTGAGCCAAGGATTCCAGAAATATAAGACACTTGAGTGTACTACAAACGGTTTACGAGTTATGAGCGTGTACGCGTTTGTAGTCGCTGTAGCGCCACCTATTGCCCGATTTGCGTCATATTTTGATACGTTCTCCCCAAATTGAGACCTACCATCTGGCCAACTTTCAAGTCTCTAGACCTTACGGTTTGGTCTGCACGATAAGAAGTACGGCAGAAGAATAATAATAATAAATATAGCTGCAAGCAGCAATGACCGGGGTTCAAACGTAGCAGGACCATCTGAGCTGTCATGACTGTTTGTGGTCAATCTGACTAGTTCTCCTAATGTGCACAGTTCTGTGAGGTTTCTACTTTGTGCAAACAATGTATAGACATCTTTAAAAGATGTTCAGAATGAGAAGATCAAATGATATTGACATTGTGAACTGAACATATGAACAGTTATGTCGGTTTATGTCGGTCTATGTCAATCTGACTTGTTCTCCACATACACAAAGCTTTATGAAGTTATGGATATGTTTGACACTGCACGTCATATCATTTGAACTGTTATGACCTTTTTTTGTCAATCTGACTAGTTTTCCTAATGAGCACAGTTCTGTGAAGTTTCTACTCTGTGCAAACAATGAATAGACATCTTTCAAAGATGTTCAGACTGAGAAGATTAAATGATATTAATATTGTGAACTGAACATCTGAACTGTTATGTCGGTCTATATCAATCTGACTTGTTCTCCATATAAACACATCTTTATGAAGTTTCTAGTTTGTGTAAACGATATATATACACATGTTAAACATTTTTTTCAGTATGGAAAAATCTATCAAATGATATTAATATTACGTGCATGTGTTTAACACCATATGTCATGTCATCTGAACTGTTATGTCAGTCTCTGTCAATCTGACTTGTTCTCCACATAAAAAGATTTTCTAGCCTGATGGTGCCTCTTGTGGACAAAAGTAGTATTACAGCTTTTCCAAGATTTTAAAATGTAGATCGTTTGTAATTTATTGTGAGCCCTATGAGCATCAGAAATACATGAGACCTGACACATTTCTTCAAAATGACTTGTTCTTAACATGTTCACAGATCTGTGACGTTTCTCTTGTGGACAAAACTAGTATGACAGCTTTTCTAAGATTTTAAAATATAGATCATTTATAATTTATTGTGATCCCTAAGAGCATCAGAAATACATGAAACCCCACACATTTCTTCAAAATGACTTGTTCTTAACATTTACACAGTTTTGTGAAGTTTCTTGTTTATGGACAAGATATATAGACTTTTTACTCACAATAGGCCTTTGTGCAAACAATGTATAGACATCTTTCAAAGATGTTCAGAATGAGAAGATCAAATGATATTAATATTGTGAAATGAACATCTGAACTGTTATGTCGGTCTATATCAATCTGACTTGTTCTCCATATAAACACATCTTTATGAAGTTTCTAGTTTGTGTAAACGATATATATACACATGTTAAACATTTTTTTCAGTATGGAAAAATCTATCAAATGATATTAATATTACGTGCATGTGTTTAACACCATATGTCATGTCATCTGAACTGTTATGTCAGTCTCTGTCAATCTGACTTGTTCTCCACATAAAAAGATTTTCTAGCCTGATGGTGCCTCTTGTGGACAAAAGTAGTATTACAGCTTTTCCAAGATTTTAAAATGTAGATCGTTTGTAATTTATTGTGAGCCCTATGAGCATCAGAAATACATGAGACCTGACACATTTCTTCAAAATGACTTATTCTTAACATGTTCACAGATCTGTGACGTTTCTCTTGTGGACAAAACTAGTATGACAGCTTTTCTAAGATTTTAAAATATAGATCATTTATAATTTATTGTGATCCCTAAGAGCATCAGAAATACATGAAACCCCACACATTTCTTCAAAATGACTTGTTCTTAACATTTACACAGTTTTGTGAAGTTTCTTGTTTTTGGACAAGATATATAGACATTTTAATCACAATAGGCCAAATCAGAAATATATGAAAAATTGTATCTGCTGAACGGTTTAACTAATCGAAAATCCTTTGACAACTTTTTGCCTTGAGTGTCCCTAGATGATGCGTGTGAATTTTCAAGCCAGTGAGATTGACGGCCTATGACGAGTTCGAAAAATTTGAAATTTCAAAAATCTCCAATATTTCGCAAACAATTTGATTGACAGCAGTGGTTCTAGAGGCAAAGTTGTTCAGTATGAGGAGATCTATCAGATGATATCAATATTTTGTGGATGCGTGAAACACCACGTGAGTAGAGACGCAAAAAACTCGTTAGCGCCAACTAGTGTCCGATTTTCTTCAAAATTCTGACAGACCACTAGGGCCATGAGTCAAACACGCCCATCGAGTTTCGTTCCGATCGACCTTCGTTAAGCTAGTCTAATTGATGCTCAATGTTCATTGGCCGATGACGGTCATGCTTTTTGAGATAAACCAATGTCCTCATAGACCATCATGGACCCTTGGACAAAGACCGTGCATGACAAGTCTCAGGTCAATCGGACTACCATGTGACCCTGTACAGGTGATTGAGTGTTTTTTTCGCAATATAGCGCCACCAAGTGGTCAATCATCGCAGTTTTTTTGGTGTGACCACAAATTGAGCTTATACATGACTATGTGAAGTTTTTTGAGATTATCTCTTTGCGTTCCAGAGCTATTACGATTTTAGCAAAAGTGTCTCCGCCTTATGCAAACGTTTTATTGTCGTGTTGCAAGCGTGAATCACCGATTAAAATTCCTTTGACAACTTTTGGTCATGAGAGTCTCTAGATGATGTGTGTGAAATTTTGCGTGATTTGGACGAACGGTCTATGAGGAGTTCGAAAAAATTTTTTTTCACAAAATTCAAAATGGCGGAAAATTTTTATAGGCGGAAATGAAATCGGAGATATACATTTTTTAAGTCTTGAGCCAAGGATTCCAGGGATATAAGACACTTGAGTGTACGACAAACGGTTTACGAGTTATGAGCGTGTACGCGTTTGTAGTCGCTGTAGCGCCACCTATTGCCCGATTTGCGTCATATTTTGATACGTTCTCCCCAAATTGAGACCTACCATCTGACCAACTTTCAAGTCTCTAGACCTTACGGTTTGGTCTGCACGAGACGCATTACGGCAGAAGAATAATAATAATAATAATAAATATAGCTGCAAGCAGCAATGACCGGGGTTCAAACGTCGCAAGACCATCTGAGCTGTCAAGACGGTTTGTGGTCAATCTGACTAGTTCTCCTAATGTGCACAGTTCTGTGATGTTTCTACTTTGTGTAAACAATGTATAGACATCTTTCAAAGATGTTCAGAATGAGAAGATTAAATGATATTGACATTGTGAACTGAACATATGAACTGTTCTGTCGGTTTATGTCAGTCTATGTCAATCTGACTTTTTCTCCACATAAACAGAGCTTTATGAAGTTTCTATTTTGGTTAAATGATATATAGACGTTACAAATGTTTTTCAGTATGGGAAGATCTATCAAATGATAACAATGTGGATATGTTTAACACTACACGTCATATCATTTGAACTGTTATGACCTTTTTTTGTCAATCTGACTAGTTTTCCTAATGAGCACAGTTCTGTGAAGTTTCTACTCTTTGCAAGCAATGAATAGACATCTTTCAAAGATGTTCAGACTGAGAAGATTAAATGATATTAATATTGTGAACTGAACATCTGAACTGTTCTGTCGGTTTATGTCAGTCTATGTCAATCTGACTTGTTCTCCACATAAAAAGATTTTCTAGCCTGATGGTGCCTCTTGTGGACAAAAGTAGTATTACAGCTTTTCTAAGATTTTAAAATGTAGATAATTTGTAATTTATTGTGAGCCCTATGAGCATCAGAAATACTTGAGACCTGACACATTTCTTCAAAATGACTTGTTTTTAACATGTTCACAGATCTGTGACGTTTCTCTTGTGGACAAAACTAGTATTACAGCTTTTCTAAGATTTTAAAATGTAGATGGTTTATAATTTATTGTGAGCCGTACGAGCATCAGAAATACATGAAACCTCACAAGTTTCTTCATAATGTCTTGTTCTTAACATTTACACAGTTTTGTGAAGTTTCTTGTTTTTGGACAAGATATATAGACATTTTAATCACAATAGGCCAAATCAGAAATATATGAAAAATTGTATCTGCTGAACGGTTTAACTAATCGAAAATCCTTTGACAACTTTTTGCCTTGAGTGTCCCTAGATGATGCGTGTGAATTTTCAAGCCAGTGAGATTGACGGCCTATGACGAGTTCGAAAAATTTGAAATTTCAAAAATCTCCAATATTTCGCAAACAATTTGATTGACAGCAGTGGTTCTAGAGGCAAAGTTGTTCAGTATGAGGATATCTATCAGATGATATCGATATTTTGTGGATGCGTGAAACACCACGTGAGTAGAGACGCAAAAAACTCGTTAGCGCCAACTAGTGTCCGATTTTCTTCAAAATTCTGACAGACCACTAGGGCCATGAGTCAAACACGCCCATCGAGTTTGGTTCCGATCGACCTTCGTTAAGCTAGTCTAATTGATGCTCAAATTTCATTGGCCGATGACGGTCATGCTTTTTGAGATAAACCAATGTCCTCATAGACCATCATGGACCCTTGGACAAAGACCGTGCATGACAAGTCTCAGGTCAATCGGACTACCATGTGACCCTGTACAGGTGATTGAGTGTTTTTTTCGCAATATAGCGCCACCAAGTGGTTAATCATCGCAGTTTTTTTGGTGTGACCACAAATTGAGCTTATACATGACTATGTGAAGTTTGGTGAGATTATCTCTTTGCGTTCCAGAGCTATTACGATTTTAGCAAAAGTGTCTCCGCCTTATGCGAACGTTTTATTGTCGTGTTGCAAGCGTGAATCACCGATTAAAATTCCTTTGACAACTTTTCGTCATGAGAGTCTCTAGATGATGTGTGTGAAATTTTGTGTGATTTGGACGAACGGTCTATGAGGAGTTCGAAAAATTTTTTTTTCAGAAAATTCAAAATGGCGGAAAATTTTTATAGGCGGAAATGAAATCGGAGATATACATTTTTTAAGTCTTGAGCCAAGGATTCCAGGGATATAAGACACTTGAGTGTACGAGAAACGGTTTACGAGTTATGAGCGTGTACGCGTTTGTAGTCGCTGTAGCGCCACCTATTGCCCGATTTGCGTCATATTTTGATACGTTCTCCCCAAATTGAGACCTACCATCTGACCAACTTTCAAGTCTCTAGACCTTACGGTTTGGTCTGCACGATAAGAAGTACGGCAGAATAATAATAATAATAATAACAAGCAGCAATGACCGGGGTTCAAACGTAGCAGGACCATCTGAGCTGTCATGACTGTTTGTGGTCAATCTGACTAGTTCTCCTAATGTGCACAGTTCTGTGAAGTTTCTACTTTGTGCAAACAATGTATAGACATCTTTCAAAGATGTTCAGAATGAGAAGATCAAATGATATTAATATTGTGAACTGAACATCTGAACTGTAATGTCGATCTATGTCAATCTGACTTGTTCTCCACATAAACACATCTTTATGAAGTTTCTAGTTTGTGTAAACGATGTATAGACATATCATATTACACATTTTTTCACTATAGGAAGATCTATCAAATTATATTAATATCGTGTGGATATGTTTAACACCACACATCATATCATCTGAACTTTTATGTCAGTCTATGTCAATCTGACTTGTTCTCCACATGAAAAGATTTTCTAGCCTGACGGCGCCTCTTGTGGACAAAAGTAGTATTACAGCTTTTCTAAGATTTTAAAATATAGATAGTTTATTATTTATTGTGAGCCCTATGAGCATCAGAAATACATGAGACCTGACACATTTCTTCAAAATGACTTGTTCTTAACATGTTCACAGTTCTGTGACGTTTCTCTTGTGGACAAAAGTAGTATTACAGCTTTTCTAAGGTTTTAAAAAATAGAGTGTTTATAATTTATTGTGAGCCGTACGAGCATCAGAAATACATGAAACCTCACAAGTTTCTTCATAATGTCTTGTTCTTAACATTTACACAGTTTTGTGAAGTTTCTTGTTTTTGGACAAGATATATAGACATTTTAATCACAATAGGCCAAATCAGAAATATATGAAAAAATGTATCTGCTGAACGGTTTAACTAATCGAAAATCCTTTGACAACTTTTTGCCTTGAGTGTCCCTAGATGATGCGTGTGAATTTTCAAGCCAGTGAGATTGACGGCCTATGACGAGTTCGAAAAATTTGAAATTTAAAAAATCTCCAATATTTCGCAAACAATTTGATTGACAGCAGTGGTTCTTGAGGCAAAGTTGTTCAGTATGAGGAGATCTATCAGACGATATCAATATTTTGTGGATGCGTGAAACACCACGTGAGTAGAGACGCAAAAAACTCGTAAGCGCCAACTAGTGTCCGATTTTCTTCAAAATTCTGACAGACCACTAGGGCCATGAGTCAAACACGCCCATCGAGTTTCGTTCCGATCGATCTTCGTTAAGCTAGTCTAATTGATGCTCAAAGTTCATTGGCCGATGACGGTCATGTTTTTTTAGATACACCAATGTCCTCATAGACCATCATGGACCCTTGGACAAAGACCGTGCATGACAAGTCTCAGGTCAATCGGACTAACATGTGACCCTGTACAGGTGATTGAGTGTTTTTTTCGCAATATAGCGCCACCAAGTGGTCAATCATCACAGTTTTTTTGGTGTGACCACAAATTGAGCTTATACATGACTATGTGAAGTTTGGTGAGATTATGTCTTTGCGTTCCAGAGCTATTACGATTTTAGCAAAAGTGTCTCCGCCTTATGCGAACGTTTTATTGTCTTGTTGCAAGCGTGAATCACCGATCAAAATTCCTTTGACAACTTTTGATCATGAGAGTCTCTAGATGATGCGTGGGAAATTTTGCGTGATTTGAACAAACGGCCTATGAGGAGTTCGAAAAAAATTTTTTTCAGAAAATTCAAAATGGCGGAAAATTTTTATAGGCGGAAATGAAATCGGAGATATACATTTTTTAAGTTTTGAGCCAAGGATTCCAGAGATATAAGACACTTGAGTGTACGACAAACGGTTTACGAGTTATGAACATGTACGCGTTTGTAGTCGCTGTAGCGCCACCTATAGCCCGATTTGCGTCATATTTTGATACGTTCTCCCCAAATTGAGACCTACCATCTGACAAAGTTTCAAGTCTCTAGACCTTACGGTTTGGTCTGCACGAGACGCATTACGGCAGAAGAATAATAATAATAATAATAATAATAATAATAATAATAATAAAAATCCTAACAATTACAATAGGTTTTCAACGCTTCGCGTTTGAACCCCTAAATATAGCTGCAAGCAGCAATGACCGGGGTTCAAACGTAGCAGGACCATCTGAGCTGTCATGACGGTTTGTGGTCAATCTGACTAGTTATCCTAACGTGCACAGTTCTGTGAAGTTTCTACTTTGTGTAAACAATGTATAGACATCTTTCAAAGATGTTCAGAATGAGAAGATCAAATGATATTGACATTGTGAACTGAACATATGAACTGTTATGTCGGTCTATGTCAATCTGACTTGTTCTCCACATAAACAGAGCTTTATGAAGTTTCTAGTTTGTGTAAATGATATATAGACGTTACAAAAAAATTTCAGTATGGGAAGATCTATCAAATGATAACAATGTGGATATGTTTAACACTACACGTCATATCATTTGAACTGTTATGACCTTTTTTTGTCAATCTGACTAGTTTTCCTAATGAGCACAGTTCTGTGAAGTTTCTACTCTGTGCAAACAATGAATAGACATCTTTCAAAGATGTTCAGACTGAGAAGATTAAATGATATTAATATTGTGAACTGAACATCTGAACTGTTCTGTCGGTTTATGTCAGTCTATGTCAATCTGACTTGTTCTCCACATAAAAAGATTTTCTAGCCTGATGGTGCCTCTTGTGGACAAAAGTAGTATTACAGCTTTTCTAAGATTTTAAAATGTAGATCGTTTGTAATTTATTGTGAGCCGTACGAGCATCAGAAATACATGAAACCTCACAAGTTTCTTCATAATGTCTGGTTCTTAACATTTACACAGTTTTGTGAAGTTTCTTGTTTTTGGACAAGATATATAGACATTTTAATCACAATAGGCCAAATCAGAAATATATGAAAAATTGTATCTGCTGAACGGTTTAACTAATCGAAAATTCTTTGACAACTTTTTGCCTTGAGTGTCCCTAGATGATGCATGCGAATTTTCAAGACAGTGAGATTGACGGCCTATGACGAGTTCGAAAAATTTGAAATTTCAAAAATCTCCAATATTTCGCAAACAATTTGATTGACAGCAGTGGTTCTTGAGGCAAAGTTGTTCAGTATGAGGAGATCTATCAGATGAAGTCAATATTTTGTAAATGCGTGAAACACCACGTGAGTAGAGACGCAAAAAACTCGTTAGCGCCAACTAGTGTCCGATTTTCTTCAAAATTCTGACAGACCACTAGGGCCATGAGTCAAACACGCCCATCGAGTTTCGTTCCGATCGACCTTCGTTAAGCTGGTCTAATTGATGCTCAAAGTTCATTGGCCGATGACGGTCATGTTTTTTGAGATACACCAATGTCCTCATAGACCATCATGGACCCTTGGACAAAGACCGTGCATGACAAGTCTCAGGTCAATCGGACTACCATGTGACCCTGTACAGGTGATTGAGGGTTTTTTTCGCAATATAGCGCCACCAAGTGGTCAATCATCGCAGTTTTTTTGGTGTGACCACAAATTGAGCTTATACATGACTATGTGAAGTTTGGTGAGATTATCTCTTTGCGTTCCAGAGCTATTACAATTTTAGCAAAAGTGTCTCTGCCTTATGCGAACGTTTTAGCGTGTCGTTGCAAGCGTGAATCACCGATCAAAATTATTTGAATAACTTTTGGTCATGAGAGTCTCTAGATGATATGTGTGAAGTTTCGCGTTATTTGGACAAACGGTCTATGAGGAGTTCGAAAACTTTTTTTTTCAGAAAATTCAAAATGGCGGAAAATTTTTATAGGCGGAAATGAAATCGGAGATATACATTTTTTAAGTCTTGAGCCAAGGATTCCAGAGATATAAGACACTTGAGTGTACGACAAACGGTTTACGAGTTATGAACATGTACGCGTTTGTAGTCGCTGTAGCGCCACCTATAGCCCGATTTGCGTCATATTTTGATACGTTCTCCCCAAATTGAGACCTACCATCTGACAAAGTTTCAAGTCTCTAGACCTTACGGTTTGGTCTGCACAAGACGCATTACGGCAGAAGAATAATAATAATAATAATAAATATAGCTGCAAGCAGCAATGACCGGGGTTCAAACGTCGCAAGACCATCTGAGCTGTCATGACGGTTTGTGGTCAATCTGACTAGTTCTCCTAATGTGCACAGTTCTGTGAAGTTTCTACTTTGTGTAAACAATGTATAGACATCTTTCAAAAATGTTCAGAATGAGAAGATCGAATGATATTGACATTGTGAACTGAACATATGAACAGTTATGTCGGTGTATGTAGGTCTATGTCAATCTAACTTATTCTCCACATAAACAGAGCTTTATGAAGTTTCTAGTTTGTGTAAATGATATATAGACGTTACAAAATTTTTCAGTATGGGAAGATCTATCAAATGATAAAAATGTGGGTATGTTTAACACTACACGTCATATCATTTGAACTGTTATGACCTTTTTTTGTCAATCTGACTAGTTTTTTCCTAATGAGCACAGTTCTGTGAAGTTTCTACTTTGTGCAAACAATGAATAGACATCTTTCAAAGATGTTCAGACTGAGAAGATTAAATGATATTAATATTGTGAACTGAACATCTGAACTGTTCTGTCGGTTTATGTCAGTCTATGTCAATCTGACTTGTTCTCCACATAAAAAGATTTTCTAGCCTGATGGTGCCTCTTGTGGACAAAAGTAGTATTACAGCTTTTCTAAGATTTTAAAATGTAGATCATTTGTAATTTATTGTGAGCCCTATGAGCATCAGAAATACATGAGACCTGACACATTTCTTCAAAATGACTTGTTCTTAACATGCTCACAGATCTGTGACGTTTCTCTTGTGGACAAAACTAGTATTACAGCTTTTCTAAGATTTTAAAATGTAGATGGTTTATAATTTATTGTGAGCCGTACGAGCATCAGAAATACATGAAACCTCACAAGTTTCTTCATAATGTCTGGTTCTTAACATTTACACAGTTTTGTGAAGTTTCTTGTTTTTGGACAAGATATATAGACATTTTAATCACAATAGGCCAAATCAGAAATATATGAAAAATTGTATCTGCTGAACGGTTTAACTAAACGAAAATCCTTTGACAACTTTTTGCCTTGAGTGTCCCTAGATGATGCGTGTGAATTTTCAAGCCAGTGAGATTGACGGCCTATGACGAGTTCGAAAAATTTGAAATTTCAAAAATCTCCAATATTTCGCAAACAATTTGATTGACAGCAGTGGTTCTTGAGGCAAAGTTGTTCAGTATGAGGAGATCTATCAGATGATGTCAATATTTTGTGGATGCGTGAAACACCACGTGAGTAGAGACGCAAAAAACTCGTTAGCGCCAACTAGTGTCCGATTTTCTTCAAAATTCTGACAGACCACTAGGGCCATGAGTCAAACACGCCCATCGAGTTTCGTTCCGATCGACCTTCGTTAAGCTAGTCTAATTGATGCTCAAAGTTCATTGGCCGATGACGGTCATGTTTTTTGAGATACACCAATGTCCTCATAGACCATCATGGACCCTTGGACAAAGACCGTGCATGACAAGTCTCAGGTCAATCGGACTACCATGTGACCCTGTACAGGTGATTGAGTGTTTTTTTCGCAATATAGCGCCACCAAGTGGTCAATCATCGCAGTTTTTTTGGTGTGACCACAAATTGAGCTTATACATGACTATGTGAAGTTTGGTGAGATTATCTCTTTGCGTTCCAGAGGTATTACGATTTTAGCAAAAGTGTCTCCGCCTTATGCGAACGTTTTATTGTCTTGTTGCAAGCGTGAATCACCGATCAAAATTCCTTTGACAACTTTTGGTTATGAGAGTCTCTAGATGATGCGTGGGAAATTTTGCATGATTTGGCCAAACGGCCTATGAGGAGTTCGAAAAATTTTTTTTTCAGAAAAATCAAAATGGCGGAAAATTTTTATAGGCGGAAATGAAATCGGAGATATACATTTTTTAAGTCTTGAGCCAAGGATTCCAGGGATATAAAACACTTGAGTGTACGACAAATGGTTTACGAGTTATGAACATGTACGCGTTTGTAGTCGCTGTAGCGCCACCTATAGCCCGATTTGCGTCATATTTTGATACGTTCTCCCCAAATTGAGACCTACCATCTGACAAAGTTTCAAGTCTCTAGACCTTACGGTTTGGTCTGCACAAGACGCATTACGGCAGAAGAATAATAATAATAATAATAATAATAATAAATATAGCTGCAAGCAGCAATGACCGGGGTTCAAACGTAGCAGGACCATCTGAGCTGTCATGACTGTTTGTGGTCAATCTGACTAGTTCTCCTAATGTGCACAGTTCTGTGAAATTTCTACTCTGTGCAAACAATGTATAGACATCTTTCAAAGATGTTCAGAATGAGAAGATCAAATGATATTAATATTGTGAGCTGAACATCTGAACTGTTATGTCAGTCTATGTCAATCTGACTTGTTCTCCACATAAACACATCTTTATGAAGTTTCCAGTTTGTGTAAACGATGTATAGACATATCATATTACACATTTTTTCACTATAGGAAGATCTATCAAATTATATTAATATCGTGTGGATATGTTTAACACCACACATCATATCATCTGAACTTTTATGTCAGTCTATGTCAATCTGACTTGTTCTCCACATGAAAAGATTTTCTAGCCTGACGGCGCCTCTTGTGGACAAAAGTAGTATTACAGCTTTTCTAAGATTTTAAAATATAGATAGTTTGTAATTTATTGTGAGCCCTATGAGCATCAGAAATACATGAGACCTGACACATTTCTTCAAAATGACTTGTTCTCAACATGTTCACAGATCTGTGACATTTCTCTTGTGGACAAAACTAGTATGACAGCTTTTCTAAGATTTCAAAATATAGAGTGTTTATAATTTATTGTGAGCCGTACGAGCATCAGAAATACATGAAACCTCACAAGTTTCTTCATAATGTCTTGTTCTTAACATTTACAAAGTTTTGTGAAGTTTCTTGTTTTTGGACATGATATATAGACATTTTAATCACAATAGGCCAAATCAGAAATATATGAAAAATTGTATCTACTGAACGGTTTAACTAATCAAAAATCCTTTGACAACTTTTTGCCTTGAGTGTCCCTAGATGATGCGTGTGAATTTTCAAGCCAGTGAGATTGACGGCCTATGACGAGTTCGAAAAATTTGAAATTTAAAAAATCTCCAATATTTCGCAAACAATTTGATTGACGGCAGTGGTTCTTGAGGCAAAGTTGTTCAGTATGAGGAGATCTATCAGACGATATCAATATTTTGTGGATGCGTGAAACACCACGTGAGTAGAGACGCAAAAAACTCGTAAGCGCCAACTAGTGTCCGATTTTCTTCAAAATTCTGACAGACCACTAGGGCCATGAGTCAAACACGCCCATCGAGTTTCGTTCCGATCGATCTTCGTTAAGCTAGTCTAATTGATGCTCAAAGTTCATTGGCCGATGACGGTCATGTTTTTTTAGATACACCAATGTCCTCATAGACCATCATGGACCCTTGGACAAAGACCGTGCATGACAAGTCTCAGGTCAATCGGACTAACATGTGACCCTGTACAGGTGATTGAGTGTTTTTTTCGCAATATAGCGCCACCAAGTGGTCAATCATCACAGTTTTTTTGGTGTGACCACAAATTGAGCTTATACATGACTATGTGAAGTTTGGTGAGATTATCTCTTTGCGTTCCAGAGCTATTACGATTTTAGCAAAAGTGTCTCCGCCTTATACGAACGTTTTATTGTCTTGTTGCAAGCGTGAATCACCGATCAAAATTCCTTTGACAACTTTTGATCATGAGAGTCTCTAGATGATGCGTGGGAAATTTTGCGTGATTTGAACAAACGGCCTATGAGGAGTTCGAAAATTTTTTTTTTCAGAAAATTCAAAATGGCGGAAAATTTTTATAGGCGGAAATGAAATCGGAGATATACATTTTTTAAGTTTTGAGCCAAGGATTCCAGAGATATAAGACACTTGAGTGTACGACAAACGGTTTACGAGTTATGAACATGTTTGCGTTTGTAGTCGCTGTAGCGCCACCTATAGCCCGATTTGCGTCATATTTTGATACGTTCTCCCCAAATTGAGACCTACCATCTGACAAAGTTTCAAGTCTCTAGACCTTACGGTTTGGTCTGCACGAGACGCATTACGGCAGAAGAATAATAATAATAATAATAATAATAATAATAATAAAAATCCTAACAATTACAATAGGTTTTCAACGCTTCGCGTTTGAACCCCTAATAAAAATCCTAACAATTACAATAGGTTTTCAACGCTTCGCGTTTGAACCCCTAATAATAATAAAAATCCTAACAATTACAATAGGTTTTCAACGCTTCGCGTTTGAACCCCTAATAATAATAATAAAAATCCTAACAATTACAATAGGTTTTCAACGCTTCGCGTTTGAACCCCTAAATATAGCTGCAAGCAGCAATGACGGGGCCAAGCACAAACAGGGCATTGACGTGGCCGGCAGCATAAGAGCAATTGAAGTAATCAACAACTAAATGCATTTTAATATGATTTTAGGCTAAATGGCTGAAAAATCATTAATACAGACACTGTAATTTGAATGAAAAGTTTAGCGCTTTGGACCAATAGTTGGCGCTGTGTCCAAATTGTTAGAATTGGGTCCGAGTAATGTGACAATGAAATCTGCAAAGTTTGGTGTTATTTGGACAAAACATTACTGACTTAAAGCATTAAAGTCATTTTGTCATCACTACCTCAAATTTGTAATTGCGGTATACAAAAACGGTTTTGTCTATCGACACGAAATCCATAACTTTTTGTCAGCACAGTCTGAAGATGATACGATTCGATTTTGGTGAAAATCGGACAAACGGTCTAGGAGGAGTTTGAAAAAGTAGGTTTTTGAATGAAACAACATGGCGGATATGAAATTTAGGCAAACTATGTCAAATTTGGTATCTGTGTTCTCGGTGTGACCCAAGGAACATATTAAGATCATTTGTTTTAAAATAGCTTAATGTAATCAAAAGTTATTAGCATTTTAGGAAATTGTGTTATAACGTTTGACCACAAGGTGGCGCTGGCCCGAAACTTTTGGTGTAGGTTCAAATCAAGGTCCCAAAGACACATACTGAGTTTCGTAATGATACGCCAATGCGTTTGTAAAATATAGCATTTTACGACAAATTTCAAAATGGCCGACGCCCAAAATGGCCGATATAAGAAAATTTGGTATCGCACGACTCAGCATGATGCCCTGAATCTAAAGAGACCAGTTTTATGATTTTTGACCAAAGTGTTCAGAAGTTATAAGCAAAAAAGTCAATTTTTTATATCTCCTGACCACTAGGGGGCAGTGCGCCCAAACTCTGCAGGTAGCCTCAAATTATGACTACTATGACACACACCAATTTTGGTCTGAATATGCAAATGCTTTGCGGAGATATAGCCTCAAGTTCATTTTTGCGGCAAATTCGTCGAACTCTTTCGCATGTTTATCAAAAACGGTTTGACCAATCAACTTGATTCTCATAACTTTTTGTCTCCATAGTCTGGAGATGATGTGGTTCAATTTTTGTGAGAATCAGACAAACGGCCTAGGAGGAGTTTGACAAAGTAGGTTTTTCATAAAATTCAAAATTGCGGAAAAATTTTCATGACGGAAAATGACGTCATAGGGTGCAATCGAATCGGCTTGAGCCAAGGAATCAGTGGACAAAGGAATTTTGTTTCTAGCCCTTATGGTTCAAGAGTTATTAGCATAAATGTAAGTGTAACTTTGGACAGTTGGTGGCGCTAGAGGGATTGAGGTAGAGACTCCAAAATTGGTGTGGTCAATGATTGGACTGTCCTCTATGTGTGTGCCAAATTTCATCATTTTCCTGCATACGGTTCTATGGGCTGCCATTGACTTGTGTTGGAAGAAGAAGAAGAATAATAAATATAGCTGCAAGCAGCCATGACGGGGCCAAGCACAAGGAGGGCATTAAATGTCATGCCGACATGTCTGGCAGCATCAGACCAACAGCAGTAAGCATCTAAAGACATTTCAATATGACTTCAGTCTAAATGGCTGAAAAATCATCAATAAGGTCTTTAGTAATTCGATTTAACGGTTTATCACATTCAACCAAAAGGCAGCGCTGTAACCAAATTGATGTGTCAAATCATATGGCATATCCAGAGTGAGGTGAAAATAACACATGCAAAGTTTGGTGTCAATAGGGTAAAGCATTGATGAAACACAGCTTTAACGTCATGTGTTTGTTAAGCATAGCATTTCATGACAAAATTCTAAATAGCCGACAGTGAAAATGGCCGATATGAGAAAATTTGGTATCACAGGACTCGGCATGATGCACTGAATCTAAAGACAGCAGTTTCATGATTTTTGGACAAAGCGTTCAGGAGTTATAATCAAAAATGTCAGTTTTTCATATCTCCTGACCACTAGGGGGCAGAGCGCCAAAACTCTGCAGGTAGCCTCAGATCATGATTGACATGACACACAGAAAGTTTGGTCAGAATACGCTAATGCGTTGCAGAGATATAGCCACGCTTTATTTGGTGGCCATTTGGTCAAATTCGTTCGCATTTTTATCGAATCCTGTTTGACGAATCAACTTTATTTTAATAACTTTTTGTCAGCATGGTCTGAAGATGTTATGATTCAATTTTGGTGAAAATTGGACAAACGGTGTGGGAGGAGTTCGAAAAAGTAGGTTTTTAAAGAAAAACAACATGGCGGACAGGAAGTTTGGCCGACTATGACAAATTTGGTATCTGTGTTCTCGGTTTGACCCAAGGAACATATAAAGACAACTTATTTTACCATAGGTTAACGTATTCAAAAGTTATTAGCATTTTTGTAAATTTGGTTATAACTTTTGACCACAAGGTGGCGCTGTCTCGAAACTTTTTGTGTTGTATCAGGCTCCAGTGCCGAAGACACATATCGAGTTACGTAACGATACGCCAATGTGTTTGTTAAATATAGCAATTTATGACAAAATTCAAAATGGCCGACCCTCAAAATGGCCGATATGGGAAAATTTGGTATCGCACGACTCGGCATGATGCCCTGAATCTAACAAGACCAGTTTTATGATTTTTGGTCGAAGCATTCAGAAGTTATAAGCAAATATTTCACTTTTTCATATCTCCAGACCACTAGGGGGCAGAGCGCTAAAACTCTGCAGGTAGCCTCAGACCATGATTGACATAACACACACCAAGTTTGGTCAGAATACGCTAATGCGTTTCGGAGATATAGCCTCGCTTTCATTTCTGCGGCCATTTTGTCAAATTCTTTCGCAAGTTATTCGTAAACGGTTTGACAATTCAACTTTCTTTTAATAACTTTTTGTACGCATAGTCTGGAGATGATGTGGTTCAATTTTCGTGAAAATCGCTCGAACGGCCTAGGAGGAGTTCGAAAAAGTAGGTTTTTCGTAAAATTCAAAATGGCGGGAAAATTTTCATGACGGAAAATGACGTCATAGGGTGCAATCGAATCGTCTTGAGCCAAGGAATCAGTGAACGAAAGAATTTTGTTTCTAGGACATACGGTTCAAAAGTTATTTACGTAAACGTGAGTGCAACTTTGGACAGTTGGTGGCGCTAGATTCAGTGAGTTAGAGACTTCAAATTTGCTATGGTCAATGATTGGCTTGTCCTCTATCAGTGTGCCAAATTTCATCATTTTCCCGCAAACGGTTCTATGGCCTGCCATAGACTCCAATGGCGGAAGCGGAAGCGGAAGCGGAAGCGGAAGAATAATAATAAGAACCGGAACAAAAACAATAGGTGCCTCCGCACCTTCGGTGCTTGGCCCCTAATAATAATAAGAACGAGAACGATTACAATAGGTGCCTCCGCACCTTCGGTGCTTGGCCCCTAATAATAATAAGAACGAGAACGATTACAATAGGTGCCTCCGCACCTTCGGTGCTTGGCCCCTAAATATAGCTGCAAGCAGCAATGACGGGGCCAAGCACAAACAGGGCATTGACGTGGCCGGCAGCATAAGAGCAATTGAAGTAATCAACAACTAAATGCATTTTAATATGATTTTAGGCTAAATGGCTGAAAAATCATTAATACAGACACTGTAATTTGAATGAAAAGTTTAGCGCTTTGGACCAATAGTTGGCGCTGTGTCCAAATTGTTAGAATTGGGTCCGAGTAATGTGACAATGAAATCTGCAAAGTTTGGTGTTATTTGGACAAAACATTACTGACTTAAAGCATTAAATTCATTTTGTCATCACTACCTCAAATTTGTAATTGCGGTATGCGAAAACGGTTTTGTCTATCGACACGAAATCCATAACTTTTTGTCAGCACAGTCTGAAGATGATACGATTCGATTTTGGTGAAAATCGGACAAACGGTCTAGGAGGAGTTTGAAAAAGTAGGTTTTTGAATGAAACAACATGGCGGATATGAAATTTAGGCAAACTATGTCAAATTTGGTATCTGTGTTCTCGGTGTGACCCAAGGAACATATTAAGATCATTTGTTTTAAAATAGCTTAATGTAATCAAAAGTTATTAGCATTTTTGTAAATTTTGTTATAACTTTTGACCACAAGGTGGCGCTGCCCCGAAACTTTTGGTGTAGTGTCAAATCAAGGTCCCAAAGCCACATACTAAGTTTCGTAATGATACGCCAATGCGTTTGTTAAATATAGCATTTTACGACAAATTTCAAAATGGCCGACACCCAAGATGGCCGATATAAGAAAATTTGGTATCGCACGACTCAGCATGATGCCCTGAATCTAAAGAGACCAGTTTTATGATTTTTGACCAAAGTGTTCAGAAGTTATGAGCAAAAAAGTCAATTTTTTATATCTCCTGACCACTAGGGGGCAGTGCGCCAAAACTCTGCAGGTAGCCTCAGATTATGACTACTATGACACACACCAATTTTGGTCTGAATACGCAAATGCGTTGCGGAGATATAGCCTCAAGTTCATTTTTGCGGCAAATTCGTTGAACTCTTTCGCAAGTTTATCAAAAACGGAATGACCAATCAACTTGATTCTCATAACTTTTTGTCTTCATAGTCTGGAGATGATGTAGTTCAATTTTCGTGAAAATCGGACCAACGGCCTAGGAGGAGTTCGAAAAAGTTTGTTTTTCATAAAATTCAAAATTGCGGAAAAATTTTCATGACGGAAAATGACGTCATAGGGTGCAATCGAATCGGCTTGAGCCAAGGAATCAGTGGACAAAGGAATTTTGTTTCTAGCCCTTATGGTTCAAAAGTTATTAGCATAAATGTAAGTGTAACTTTGGACAGTTGGTGGCGCTAGAGGGATTGAGGTAGAGACTCCAAAATTGGTGTGGTCAATGATTGGACTGTCCTCTATGTGTGTGCCAAATTTCATCATTTTCCTGCATACGGTTCTATGGGCTGCCATTGACTTCTGGGTGGAAGAAGAATAATAATAAGAACGAGAACGATTACAATAGGTGCCTCCGCACCTTCGGTGCTTGGCCCCTAAATATAGCTGCAAGCAGCAATGACCGGGGTTCAAACGTCGCAAGACCATCTGAGCTGTCAAGACGGTTTGTGGTCAATCTGACTAGTTCTCCTAATGTGCACAGTTCTGTGAAGTTTCTACTCTGTACAAACAATGTATAGACATCTTTCAAAGATGTTCAGAATGAGAAGATCAAATGATATTGACATTGTGAACTGAACATATGAACTGTTATGTCAGTCTATGTCAATCTGACTTGTTCTCCACATAAAAAAAGATTTTCTAGTCTGATGGTGCCTCTTGTGGACAAAAGTAGTATTACAGCTTTTCTAAGATTTTAAAATGTAGATCATTTGTAATTTATTGTGAGCCCTATGAGCATCAGAAATACATGAGACCTGACACATTTCTTCAAAATGACTTGTTCTTAACATGCTCACAGATCTGTGACGTTTCTCTTGTGGACAAAACTAGTATTGCAGCTTTTCTAAGATTTTAAAATGTAGATGGTTTAGAATTTATTGTGAGCCGTACGAGCATCAGAAATACATGAAACCTCACAAGTTTCTTCATAATGTCTGGTTCTTAACATTTACACAGTTTTGTGAAGTTTCTTGTTTGTGGACAAGATATATAGACATTTTAATCACAAGAACATTAAATGATATTAATATTGTGAACTGAACATCTGAACTGTTCTGTCGGTTTATGTCAGTCTATGTCATTCTGACTTGTTCTCCACATAAAAAGATTTCCTAGCCTGACAGTGCCTCTTGTGGACAAAACTAGTATTACAGCTTTTCTAAGATTTTAAAATATAGATCATTTATAATTTATTGTGATTCCTAAGAGCATCAGAAATACATGAAACCCCACATATTTCTTCAAAATGACTTGTTCTTAACATTTACACAGTTTTGTGAAGTTTCTTGTTTGTGGACAAGATATATAGACTTTTTACTCACAATAGGCCAGACCAGAAATATTTGAAAAATTGTATCTGCTGAACGGTTTAACTAATCGAAAATCCTTTGACAACTTTTTGCCTTGAGTGTCCCTAGATTATGCGTGTGAATTTTCAAGCCAGTGAGATTGACGGCCTATGACGAGTTCGAAATATTTGAAATTTCAAAAATCTCCAATGTTTCGCAAACAATTTGATTGACAGCAGTGGTTCTTGAGGCAAAGTTGTTCAGTATGAGGAGACCTATTAGATGATATCAATATTTTGTGGATGCGTGAAACACCACGTGAGTAGAGACGCAAAAAACTCGTTAGCGCCAACTAGTGTCCGATTTTCTTCAAAATTCTGACAGACCACTAGGGCCATGAGTCAAACACGCCCATTGAGTTTCGTTCCAATCGACCTTCGTTAAGCTAGTCTAATTGATGCTCAAAGTTCATTGGCCGATGACGGTCATGTTTTTTGAGATACACCAATGTCCTCATAGACCAGGGGTCGGGAACCTTTTTGTCTGAGAGAGCCATATACCCATTTTTTTTTAAATATGAAGCTGTGAAGAGCCATAGTCCGAAGCGATCGATCTGTCGACCGGGGGGGGGGGGGGGGGGTGGTGTTGGGTTGTGCGGCGCGATGTCTCTGTCCTCCAAACGCGAAAGTAACGCGGGTGCGGCGGCGCGATCTGCCTGTCCTCCGAACGCGGAAGTAACGCGCTTGCGGCGGCGCGATCTGCCTGTCCTCCGAACGCGGAAGTATCTGTCGACGGGCGGCGGTGTCAAAAGAGCCATATGCAGCCATCAAAAGAGCCATATATGGCTCGCGAGCCATAGGTTCCCGACCCCTGTCATAGACCATCATGGACCCTTGGACAAAGACCGTGCATGACAAGTCTCAGGTCAATCGGAGTACCATGTGACCCTGTACAGGTGATTGAGTGTTTTTTTCGCAATATAGCGCCACCAAGTGGTCAATCATCGCAGTTTTTTTGGTGTGACCACAAATTGAGCTTATACATGACTATGTGAAGTTTGGTGAGATTATCTCTTTGCGTTCCAGAGCTATTACAATTTTAGCAAAAGTGTCTCCGCCTTATGCAAACGTTTTATTGTCTTGTTGCAAGCGTGAATCACCGATCAAAATTCCTTTGACAACTTTTGGTCATGAGAGTCTCTAGATGATGTGTGTGAAATTTTGCGTGATTTGGACAAACGGCCTATGAGGAGTTCGAAAAATTTTTTTTCCAGAAAAATCAAAATGGCGGAAAATTTTTATAGGCGGAAATGAAATCGGAGATATACATTTTTTAAGTTTTGAGCCAAGGATTCCAGAGATATAAGACACTTGAGTGTACGACAAACGGTTTACGAGTTATGAACATGTACGCGTTTGTAGTCGCTGTAGCGCCACCTATAGCCCGATTTGCGTCATATTTTGATACGTTCTCCCCAAATTGAGACCTACCATCTGACAAAGTTTCAAGTCTCTAGACCTTACGGTTTGGTCTGCACGAGACGCATTACGGCAGAAGAATAATAATAATAAATATAGCTGCAAGCAGCAATGACCGGGGTTCAAACGTAGCAGGACCATCTGAGCTGTCATGACTGTTTGTGGTCAATCTGACTAGGTCTCCTAATGTGCACAGTTCTGTGAAATTTCTACTCTGTGCAAACAATGTATAGACATCTTTCAAAGATGTTCAGAATGAGAAGATCAAATGATATTAATATTGTGAGCTGAACATCTGAACTGTTATGTCAGTCTATGTCAATCTGACTTGTTCTCCACATAAACACATCTTTATGAAGTTTCTAGTTTGTGTAAACGATGTATAGACATATCATATTACACATTTTTTCACTATAGGAGGATCTGTCAAATTATATTAATATCGTGTGGATATGTTTAACACCACACATCATATCATCTGAACTTTTATGTCAGTCTATGTCAATCTGACTTGTTCTCCACATGAAAAGATTTTCTAGCCTGACGGCGCCTCTTGTGGACAAAAGTAGTATTACAGCTTTTCTAAGATTTTAAAATATAGATAGTTTGTAATTTATTGTGAGCCCTATGAGCATCAGAAATACATGAGACCTGACACATTTCTTCAAAATGACTTGTTCTCAACATGTTCACAGATCTGTGACATTTCTCTTGTGGACAAAACTAGTATGACAGCTTTTCTAAGATTTCAAAATATAGAGTGTTTATAATTTATTGTGAGCCGTACGAACATCAGAAATACATGAAACCTCACAAGTTTCTTCATAATGTCTTGTTCTTAACATTTACACAGTTTTGTGAAGTTTCTTGTTTTTGGACATGATATATAGACATTTTAATCACAATAGGACAAATCACAAATATATAAAAAACTGTATCTGCTGAACGGTTTAACTAATCAAAAATCCTTTTACAACTTTTTGCCTTGAGTGTCCCTAGATGATGCGTGTGAATTTTCAAGCCAGTGAGATTGACGGGCTATGACGAGTTCGAAAAATTTGAAATTTCAAAAATCTCCAATATTTCGCAAACAATTTGATTGACAGCAGTGGTTCTTGAGGCAAAGTTGTTCAGTATGAGGAGATCTATCAGATGATATCAATATTTTGTGGATGCGTGAAACACCACGTGAGTAGAGACGCAAAAAACTCGTTAGCGCCAACTAGTGACCGATTTTCTTCAAAATTCTGACAGACCACTAGGGCTCTGATTCAAACTCGCCCATCGAGTTTCGTTCCGATCGACCTTCGTTAAGCTAGTCTAATTGATGCTCAAAGTTCATTGGCCGATGACGGTCATGTTTTTTGAGATACACCAATGTCCTCATAGACCATGATGGACCCTTGGACAAAGACCGTGCATGACAAGTCTCAGGTCAATTGGACTAACGTGTGACCCTGTACAGGTGATTGAGTGTTTTTTTTGCAATATAGCGCCACCAAGTGGTCAATCATCGCAGTTTTTTTGGTGTGACCACAAATTGAGCTTATACATGACTATGTGAAGTTTGGTGAGATTATCTCTTTGCGTTCCAGAGCTATTACGATTTTAGCAAAAGTGTCTCCGCCTTATCCGAACGTTTTATTGTCTTGTTGCAAGCGTGAATCACCGATCAAAATTCCTTTGACAACTTTTGGTAATGAGAGTCTCTAGATGATGCGTGTGAAATTTTGCGTGATTTGGACAAACGGCCTATGAGGAGTTCGAAAAAATTTTTTTTCAGAAAATTCAAAATGGCGGAAAATTTTTATAGGCGGAAATGAAATCGGAGATATACATTTTCTAAGTCTTGATCCAAGGATTCCAGAGATATAAGACACTTGAGTGTACGACAAACGGTTTATGAGTTACGAGCGTGTACGCGTTTGTAGTCGCTGTAGCGCCACCTATTGCCCGATTTGCGTCATATTTTGATACGTTCTCCCCAAATTGAGACCTACCATCTGACCAACTTTCAAGTCTCTAGACCTTACGGTTTGGTCTGCACGAGACGCATTACGGCAGAAGAATAATAATAATAATAATAATAATAATAATAATAATAATAATAAAAATCCTAACAATTACAATAGGTTTTCAACGCTTCGCGTTTGAACCCCTAAATATAGCTGCTAGCAGCCATCACGGGGCCAAGCACAAGGAGGGCATTAAATGTCATGCCGACATGGCTGGCAGCATCAGACCAACGGCAGTAGGAATCTAAAGACATTTCAATATGACTTAAGTCTAAATGGCTGAAAAATCAACAATACGGTCTTTAGTAATTCGATTTAATGGTTTATCACATTCAACCAACAGGCAGCACTGAAACCAAATTGTAGTGTCAATTCATGTGGTACATTGAGAGTGTGGTGACATTGACACATGCAAAGTTTGCTTTCAATTGGGTAAACCATTGCTGACAGAGCACTAAAGTCATGTGTTTGTTAAACATAGCATCTTATAAGAAAAATCGAAATGGCAGACGCTCAAAATGGCCGATATGGGAAAATTTGGTATCACAGGACTCGGCATGACCCACTGGATCTAAAGACAGCAGTTTCATGATTTTTAGACAAAGCGTTCAGGAGTTATAATCAAAAATGTCAGTTTTTTAATATCTCCTGACCACTAGGGGGCAGAACGCCAAAACTCTGCAGGTAGCCTCAGACCATGATTGACATAACACACACCTAGTTTGGTCAGAAAACACTAATGCGTTGCGGAGATAAAGCCTCAATTTCATTTTTGCGACCATTACGTCGGATTCTTTCGCGAGTTATTCGTAAACGGTTTGACATATCAACTTTCTTTGGATAACTTTTTGTCATGATGGTCTGGAGATGATGTGGTTTAATTTTGGTGAAAATTGGACAAACGGTCTGGGAGGAGTTCGAAAAAGTAGGTTTTTAAAGAAAAACAACATGGGTGACAAGAAGTTTGGCCGACTATGACAAATTTGGTATCTGTGTTCTTGGTTTGACCCAAGGAACGTATAAAGATAATTTGTTTTACCATAGGTTAACGCACTCAAAAGTTATTACCATATTTGTAAATTTGGTTATAATTTTTGACCACAAGGGGGTGCTGCCTCGAAACTTTTTGAGTCGTATCAAGGTTAGGTGCCGAAGACACATATTGAGTTTCGTAACGATACGCCAATATCTTTGTTAAATATAGCAATTTATGACAATATTCAAAATGGCCGACGCTCAAAATGGCCGATATGGGAAAATTTGGTATCGCACGACTCGGCATGATGCACTGAATCTAAAGAGACCAGTTTTATTATTTTTGGCCAAAGCGTTCAGAAGTTATAAGCAAATATTTAACTTTTTCATATCTCCTGACCACTAGGGGGCACAGCGCCAAAACTCTGCAGGTAGCCTCAGATCATGATTGACATAACACACACCTAGTTTGGTCAGAAAACGCTAATGCGTTGCGGAGATAAAGCCTCAATTTCATTTTTGCGACCATTACGTCGGATTCTTTCGCGAGTTATTCGTAAACGGTTTGACATATCAACTTTTTTTGGATAACTTTTTGTCCACATGGTCTGGAGATGATGTGGTTCAATTTTCGTTGAAATCGGAAAAACGGTCTAGGAGGAGTTCGAAAAAGTAGGTTTTTCATAAAATTCAAAATAGCGGGAAAAATTTCATGACGGAAAATGACGTCATAGGGTGCAATCGAATCGTCTTGAGCCAAGGAATCAGTGGACATAAGAATTTTGTTTCTAGGTCATACGGTTCAAAAGTTATTAGCATAAACGTTAGTTCAACTTTGGACAGTTGGTGGCGCTAGAGATATTGAGTTAGAGACTTCAAATTTGTTATGGTCAATGATTGGACTGTCTTTAATGAGTGTGCCAACTTTCATCATTTTCCCGCATACGGTTCTATGGGCTGCCATAGACTTTCATGGCGGAAGAAGAAGATGAAGAATAATAATAAGAACCGGAACAGAAACAATAGGTGCCTTCGCACCTTCGGTGCTTGGCCCCTAAAAATCCTAACAATTACAATAGGTTTTCAACGCTTCGCGTTTGAACCCCTAAAAATCCTAACAATTACAATAGGTTTTCAACGCTTCGCGTTTGAACCCCTAAAAATCTTAACAATTACAATAGGTTTTCAACGCTTCGCGTTTGAACCCCTAATAAAAATCCTAACAATTACAATAGGTTTTCAACGCTTCGCGTTTGAACCCCTAATAATCCTGGTCCAGAGGCGAGCGCTGCATGGCTTCCAGTAACTGTGACAAGAATCTCTCTAAAAGCACCCTTAACACTGCCTGTGAAAATACACAACATAATAAGTGACATTATCAAAGCGTTCAAACATGAGATTGTCCGGCATTTGCAGGCTGACGTTGATTATCCATCTATACACCATTATGAGTGAATCACAGAAGCCGCAAGTCGCACCTGAGTGACGTCAACTCCCCTATTCCACTGATTGGCTGGAGGCGAGCTGTCAATCTAGAACCAGTGGACCAATGGCGACGCTTACACCCGCCCTAATTTACATGAAACTTGAACTGCAACTTTTTGGATCGTAAGCGCAGAACTTGGAAATGAGAGCGAAGAGGAAAAGAGCGCAAGCGTGCCGAAAAATATCAAGTGAGCAGAAAATGGAAGAGAACACAAAAAGCTGTTTAAATGTTTAAGAACACACAAACAAGTTTAAGTTTTGCGCACGACATCGTTTTTTATGCGTTTAAAGTTTTGATTTACACTTATTTTTTTAAATACACTTACATTTACGACCGCAGTACATTTGGCGGGATTTTGGGCCCATAAACCTGCCGTAGCTACCTTGAACTGATTAACATTTTAGAATTCACATATGCAGAGCATATTTGGGGGCGGCAGTGTTAGGAAGGATTTGACCAATCAGAGCGCTGTTTGTCAAACAGCGTTAGCAGTCAGCAAAAGACGAGCTGTGAATAACCTCTCTTTCCAACAGTAGTGGACTTCTATGAGCGAGTTAATTATAATAACGTAAGTTGTTTACTGCCGATCATCCTGTGACCATGGCAACATGTTTGATTGAAGAGTTTATTTACTTAAGTTACCGCTAGTTTGTCTGTTTGTCTGTTAGCTCACGCTAGCGCCTAAGCGCCAAAGTTATGTGTAATCAATGCCTGAGTACCTTTATAGTGTAACTAACTCGTTGGATGATAATCATATTGTTATTCGACTGTTTGTATATGGGCCATTCTACAGAATTGGTGACAAAACAGAGTTGGAAACATCTTGAAACTTTTTATTTTTCCCCCACAAATTTTGCACGTATGCAAATTGTACAATATCCAAGGTATACATTTCTAGTAATTGTGCGGTTAGTTCTCAAATTGTATTTTCAGAAAATGCTGGAATATTTTCATACACCCAAATTTGTCACTACCAAAACACAACAATATATCAAAAATTAAGCAGGCTTATAATGACCAATTAAGATTTTGTTCACATCAACCTTGTAAATATATTTTTTCTCTATTTAAAAAATATGTTTACAGGTTAAATCAATAAAAATGACAAATTTAATAATATTTTAAGTGTCATTTATGAGATTTGTTGTATTTTGAACCCAATCTTTCTTTGTAGAAGGCATAAAGTTTATCATACTGATTTCAAAGTTAAGGATTCATTAGGTTGAATATGCATTAAACTAAACACTATCATAATGTTTTAGTTGATAATTCAATATACTTTATTTTTGACTAAACTTTCCATGTTTTGGTAGTGACCGCACATTTTCGGTAGTGACAGTAATGTTTTGGTAGTGACCCCAATACTTAGTTTGCCATAGTTGATTCAGACATTCAACATTTTATGTTAATACAAATAACTAGTTATATTGCACATATGCACATATCCTGTCCTAATGTCTCTAACTTTGTCCCTATCTCTCGGTTGGGAATCCAGCCTGCTCAGCCAGTCTACTATCTCCTATGCACTCTTATCTCCTTCAAGGACAAAAAACATAGAAACTGAGCTTGGAAACATCTGAAGCTTTGGCTACATTACACATTCTCTCACAACACACAAAAACCCGCCCACACCCCCTCCCCCCATCCATCCGTCTACCTGTCCTTATCTATCTCCTCCTCCCAATCCATTCAAAAAATTCCATCATGTGACCGCATGTTCCGTGGATGTCATGACTGTGCTATGTGTGCTTGCTAAACTGCATTCTGTAATCTTGGTGTATGTTTTTGGCGCCGCATATATGGCTGCCTCTGTGTTTGAATTTTTTTCAGTGATTGTTTGTTTGTTCATGTTGTGTTGCATAGGTGCACTGGAAGCTTAAGCATCAAGTCAAATTCCTTGTGTGTGCAATGCATACACTTGGCAATAAAGCTCTTTCTGATTCTGATTCTGATTCTGAAAGGGCCTAAAGTGTGCCAAGAAAACATCCCCCACACCATTACACCACCATCACCAGCCTGCACAGTGGTAACAAGGCATGATGAATCCATGTTCTCATTCTGTTTACGCCAAATTCTGACTACCATCTGAATATCTCAACAGAAATCGAGACTCATCAGACCAGCAACATTTTTCCAGTCTTCAACTGTCCAATTTTGATGAGCTCATGCAAATTGTAGCCTCTTTTTGCTATTTGTAGTGGAGATGAGTGGCACCGGTGGGTGTTCTGCTGTTGTAGCCCATCCGTCTCAAGGTTGTGTGTGTTGTGGCTTCACAAATGCTTTGCTGCAAACCTCGGTTGTAACGAGTGGATATTCCGTCAAAGTTGCTCTTCAATCAGCTTGAATCAGTCGCCCATGACCTCTGACCTCTAGCATCAACAAGGCATTTTCGCCCACAGGACTGCCGCATACTGGATGTTTTTCCCTTTTCACAGCATTCTTTGTAAACCCTAGAAATGGTTATGCGTGAAAATCCCAGTAACTGAGCAGATTGTGAAACACTCAGACCGGCCCGTCTGGCAGCAACAACCATGCCACGTTAAAAATTGCTGAAATCACCTTTCTTTCCCATTCTGACATTCAGTTTGGAGTTCAGGAGATTGTCTTGACCCCTAAATGCATTGAAGCAACTGCCATGTTGATTAGATTGATTAGAAAATTGCATTAATGAGAAATTGAACAGGTGTTCCTAATAATCCTTTAGGTGAGTGTATAACATATTCATTCAGATAATTATCCAGAACCACATAGAGACACTCTCTGTCTCTCTCTTGTAGTCTTTCTAGGCATTAATATCATAGAAATTAACATTATTGACAACAACCTAACAATCCAACGCTATCATCCTATCTATAACCCCTCCTGTTCGAATCGCCTGCTGCAAGCAGGACTCAAACCCTGGTCTGCTGGTATGAGAGTCAGACTGTTACATATCATTGACTGCACCCTTAATTGTAACCTTATCACATTACATAATTTTAATCTTGCATACTAAAACATACTACAGTAGTAATGATTTGCATAACTGTAAAAAAAAAAAAAAAAGTTGAGAAAACTTAAAAGTTAAAGGCAACCAGCTGCAGAACATTTTTGAGTTTTCTCAACTTAGGGCCAATAGTTGTACAAACTTTGTTTGAGTTATCTCAACTTTTATTCCTGGTAAATAGTTGATTAAACTTTAAAAGCTGAATTTGTTATACAAAACATAAGTTGGATTTTTTTACAGTGTACAAAAATTTTGTTTATTACGGATTAATCAAGCATTATGTGTTCCCTTTTGTCACTACAAAAACAATGATGTCACAACCGAAACTCCAAGACATGTTTCGGTCGTGACTGTTTTGGTAGTGACAATTTTAGATAATTTTGAGATTAGCTCGAAGATGCAAATCAGCACATGGTTAGCAATCACTGGTCAGAACAGTGGTACACATATAAAAACTACATTTTATGGAATAACATCCAAAAAAGTTTTCTTAATAGCAGAAAAAATGTGTTTGGTAGTGACATTCCTTAAAGTTACACACAGATTTTCAGACTTTAGAACACATTTACCTCAAAATGATGGGATCAATCTACTCACCATATAGCATATGAGAGAGAGGGACGTAGGAATATTTCCTGATCAAAAATGTAGAGCTGTGGTTCAAATCAGTCTCACCCAATGGACTAAAACATTCAGTGTTTTGGTAGTGACATGAAAATATGGGACGTTTTTTTACATAAAGATTCATGATTTAAAAATAAAATAAAAAATCTAAAAATTTTTCAACTTCATTTTTTAAAACAAAACAAAAAGATGCATTTAAAAACAAGAAAGGAAAAATTTGCACAAAATATTTAAATATCATTTTCACAAGTTGAAATTTACATGTAAGGGTTTGGGACAGCCACCTCCTAATTGAAAGTACCCAATACATGATGATATTATAAATATAAAGCTTTTAAATATTTAAAATATTATTGTGCATTTCAATAAATAATTTAAGGATCTTAGTAAACATCTAAGATTTGAATATTTGAATGCTTGTCAAATGTGTTTTTTGGATGGGGGACACCAAATGTCACCAATTCTGTAGAATGGCCCATATAGTACATTGTAATATTTCTTAGTTGGTATTACTGCCGAAAATGGCGTCACTCCATGTGCGTACCCTGGATGCCCTCTTGTGGACTGGATAGGAATTGCGGAAGTTTAATAATGTATCCATTGGTTAATGACAATGTAAATGATGTTTATTTAGCTCCATGTTTGGTACTCATTGTTATCTTTGGTGTTTCAGACCGCTCAATATTCACTGGAATCATCAATAAACCACACTCTGCTTCAACTGAGTTTGGTGTTCTTACCGACACACCAGTGCGGACACATCTAGATCTGAACCAGTAAAATACAGTCCTTATAAACCTCCATTTCACAATCAGTAGTTAGAAAGCAATCCTCCCCCTTGTCAAAGCAAATTAATATTAGCTGGTTCTGTCCAAACTGATGGCCTGTAAAAAGGTCTCGTTACCAAGCTATCACACAAGAAACCTTTGCAACCTTATTGTTGCAAAACATTCTGATGGCATTGGTTACAGAAGGATTTCAAAACTTCTGAATGTTCCAGTGAGCAGTATTGGTGCCATAATCCGTAGGTGGAAAGAACATCATTTCACCACATAAACAGGCCACAACTAGGTGCTCCTCACAAGATTTCTGACAGAGGAGTGAAAAGAATTACTAGAAGTGTCCAAGAGCCAAGGATCACTTCAGAGAGACCTGGAATCAGCCGGTACAGTTGTTTCAAAGAAAACAATAAGTTATGCTCTCAACCACCGTGGACTTTAACTCTCACCACGCAAGACTCCACTGCTGAAGAAAAGACATGTTGAAGCTTGTTTAAAGTTTGCTGCACAACATTTGGACAAGCCTTTGAAATACTGGGAGAATATAATCTGGTCAGATGAGACCAAAATTGAACTATTTGGATGCCATAATACACACCATGCTTGGAAACACCATACCAACAGTAAAGTTTGGAGGAACTTCATGGTGTGGCTGTTTTTCAACATACAGGACTGGCAAACTTCATATGACTGGAGGAAGGATGAATGGGAAAATGTACAGAGACATTCTTGATAAAAATCTGCTGCCATCTACCAGGATGATGACGATGAAACGAGGGTGGACATTTCAGCAAGACAATGATCCCAAACACAGCCAAGGAAACTCTCAATTGGTTTTAGAGAAAGAAAATAAAGCTGCTGGAATGGCCAGCCAATCCCATGACTTGAATCCAATTTAAAATTTATGGAAAGAACTAAAGATCAGAGTTTATAGAAGAGGCCCACGAAACCTTCAAGATTTGAAGAATGGGCCAAAATCCCACCGCAGCAATGCATGCAACTCGTTCTCCATACAGGAGGCGTCTTGAAGCTGTCATTACCAACAAAGGCTTTTGGACAAAGTATTAAATATGCTTCAGTAAGCGTGATCGATACTTTTTCCCTGTGTCATTTAGCATTATTAAACATAACTTAATTCACGGACATCTATGGTTGGATTTCTTTGCATGTGTGGATTGAATAGGTTGTTACCACCAATTTACCAAAAAAATCCATCTCAACAGCACTAGAAATATATTTACTGAGAAAAATGGTGACGTGTTCAATACTTATTTTCCCCGCTTTATGTCATAGTTTAGATATATTTCTAAGAAGGAGGAATGAGGTTTTACAGATGCTAGAAAATGAAAGATTGACATCAAAGAGCAAACGCAGGTTTCTAACTGATGACGAAGACTTGACAGAGCCATCGAGTGTTAGACAATAGTCTAGTTATTACATGCAGAACTTTTTACACTGATGATTGTGTCCCACTTCTTGTTGATTCTTCACAAAAAAATACAGTTTTATATCTTTATGTTTGAAGCCTGAAATGTGGCAAAAGGTCGTAAAGTTCAAGCGGGCGAATACTTTCTCAAGGCACTGTATCTTCCGTGTCCTTGTTTCACCTGTCTTGTTGATAACTTTTCTTTTAAGTCGTGTCAGCTGTTACCCATCTCGTCTTGCATAAAATCCTTTCATGTTTCCCTTGTCCTTGTCGGATATTGTCACTGTTTATGTGGATGTAGCGTTGTGTGTGTGGATGCTGTGTTCTTCCTGTGATTGTGTATTTTCTAGGTTTGCACAAAGTGTGCTGTTTATGTTCGTATTTAAAGTGTTTTTGGTTTCGTTTTGAGAATAAAGGGAGATTGCTGTCTCTCTGTCTCTCTGTCTCGTCTGTTCCACATCACACACCAACAGTCAGAATAACACAGACATTTTACAGTGTGGAGACGGGGCCCTTAAAATAAAACAAACACCAAAAAGAAAACTGATTAAAACACAGAAGAGCAAATGATAAAGCTTGGGTTGCTGAATGCATGATCCCTGTCCTCAAAAGCACTTCTTATAAATTATATTGTGGTGGCAAAATCTTTTGTCAATTCTGAATAAGAGACATATATGCCAATTGCTTAGCAAAGTTTTATAATCTCATGAGAAAAGGTCAGCAGTCATACAGATATCCAGAGATTCCCAGCAGAATGTGACAAAGAAAGGGAGGCTGCTCCAGCATTTATATCTCTAATCAAGGTTAAAGGCTCCCACTAGAGTTGTGGTTTCCTCTTCTTACCAGGACCACATTATCCTCTCTACAGGTATTCCTTCACCTGTCTTGATGGTCAGTACATTTTTATGGATCTTTGTCCAAACAATTAATGTCACACAAAGACCAAGAATGAAAACACAATCATGGATTCAAATGAAAACATAACATGAATACAAATTTTCTTTTTACACCATCTTCATCTTTCTCTTTCTAATTGGAGATCTGAACCGTTTTGTTGCATGAGTTCACTGAGATCGGACTGTCTCCACACTCACTGATCACGCTGAGTTTCATGCTTGCGTCATCCAAGGACTTGTCTTTTAAGAAGTTTTCTTTATTGTCTCCTTATGGTGCCAGTTCATCATTTCACCAATAAAAAGCATTTTAACACACACACACACACCCACAGATACACACACACACACACACACATTCCGATACATGCACAGAGGTACACACACACACACACACACAGAAACACAGATACACACACACAGATACACACAAACTTTTGGATCATAAATAGTTGATAGTATTTAAGTTTAGACCCTCAACTAAACGATAAAAACTACTCTCCCACTCCCTAGCAACCAAATAGAGCATCCTAGCAACCAAATGCAAAGAGAGATGTTGTGGTTGGTTTATATCAGTCATAATCATAAGCAGCCTTTGGATTATCATCACTGGCAGCTGCCAAGCCACTCCCTAGCAACCAGAGTACCCTAGCAACCATTTAACCAGACCTATATCTCTGCATCAGAATCTTGTAGAGACATGGGGGTTTGTCTCGATTGACTCATGCTAGGAAACAGGACTTTGAACATGCTACACATGCTAGCAGTGAATAGGTACATGCTAATAGTGTTTAGCTAAGTTTTCAATTATGCTAAGAATACCATAGTAACCACCCAGAACACCTGACAACCACCTAGCAATGGCCCAAGACACCCTTTCAGCACCATAACAACCACCCAAAGCACCCTAGAAACTGCCTATCAATGACCTAGCAAACATCCCAATTACCATAGAAACCACCTAGCAACCACCCTGAATACCCTGAATATCCTAGCAAGCACCTCAGTTACCATAGCAACCACGTAGCAACTTGAGGATTAGAGATAAACAGTCAGGTCCATAAATATTGGGACAACGACACAATTCTAATATTTTTGGCTCTATACACCACCACAATGGATTTGAAATTAAATGAACAAGATGTGCTTAAACTGCAGACTTTTAGCTTTAATTTGAGGGTATTTACATCCAAATCAGGCAAACGGTGTAGGAGTTACAAGAGTTTGTATATGTGCCCCCCACTTTTTAAGGGACCAAAAGTAATGGGACAATTGGCTACGCAGCTGTTCCACGGCCAGGTGTGTGTTATTCCCTCATTACTCCATTTACAAGTAGCAGATAAAAGGTTTCAGAGTTAATTTCAAGTGTGTTATTTGCATTTGGAAACTGTTGCTGTCAACCCTCAATATGAGATCCAAAGAGCGGTCACTATCAGTGGAGCAAGCCATCATTAGGCTGAAAAAACTAAACAAACCCATCAGAGAGATAGCAAAAACTTTAGGTGTGGCCAAACCAACTGTTTGGAACGTCCTTAAAAAGAAAGAACGCACTGGTGAGCTCAGCAACACCAAAAGACCCGGAAAACCACAGAAAACAACTGTGGTGGATGACCAAATAATTCTTTCCCTGGTGAAGAAAACACCCTTCACAACAGTTGGCCAGATCAAGAACACTCTCCAGGAGCTGTGTGTGTGTGTGTGTGTGTGTGTGTGTGTGTGTGTGTGTGTGTGTGTGTGTGTGTGTGTGTGTGTGTGTGTGTGTGTGTGTGTGTGTGTGTGTGTGTGTGTGTGTGTGTGTGTGTGTGTGTGTGTGTGTGTGTGTTTGTGTTTTAGCTATCTATGGTCAAAAGAGGGAAGACCGTAGAAATACAGTCCGGATCTCAACTGAATGAGCGTTGCGAACACAGCTTGAATCTCACCCTTTCCAACTGGGGAAAGAATTGGAATCTCACTATAGACGTCTAAAATTATAAGTTGAAGCACGTGCTGAAAATACCAGAGAAAGAGTGAGATAAAGTATGAAAAGGTTTGAAGAAATCTAAAACACATATAAGTACAAAAGTTACAAAAGTAGAAATATTATGTTAGTTTTGATATTTCAGACATCTCTGTCAATCTAGCATTATACTATAAATATAACTTATTCTTAAGAAAATAACAGAGATGCTTGAGGAAGATAAACTGTTCAGACTGGCTTTGAGTATTATATAAATAAGATGAAAATCTTATACTTATATGCCTTTCAAAGTTGTTGGAAATGTATTGTTTTATTGTTTTTATTGCTTTATTGCACTAAAACATCATTATTCTCATACTCACACACACACATATATATACTGTACATTTAAAGGCAAGTGTCAGAAATAAACACTCAGTCACTGAGTTCAGAGGAAGTTGACGAGCACAGGAGGAGCTGATGATGATTAAAGGAAGAGCTGTAACTATATAATGAAGAGAAAGACGGACAGAAACAGAAAATGGCTGATAAGTGTGATCTGTGTCTGCTGGGACTGATCATTCTCTCTTCTCTTCTCACAGGTAAACACATCTGAAGATCATCTAGAAGATGTTATAATACATCTGTATGATGTGACATATATATATATATATATGTATGTGTGTGTTTATATGTGTGTATATAAATGTACATATATAAACAGCAGATTCTGGCTAGTGTTTGGTGAAGAGTTTAAACATGAGCTACTCAGTTTTATCTTGCTTAAATTCATGTTAGAGTTTTTGTTTAATAGTTTTGTCATGATGTGTGTCATATTGTTATGCAAAATCAGATTTTATTTTTATTTTTAAATAATTTAGACACGGGTAAACTACACTTTCTTCCCGATAAATAAAAAATGATACTAACTATAGAAATTTCAATGATTTTTAAAGATTTTAATAATTTGAAAGACTTTCCCGCCTCTATAAATCAACTTTAAAACTTCTGTCATGTTTATAGGTTTTCCTACTGTATTAAATAAAATCAGTTTTTCAGAGAATGAATTAAAATAGAAGCACAATGTCGTTTCACATCTTGATGTTTTATCAGTTTAGCTTTAAGCAGGATTGTGTTGTAAAGCGTCCTGCAGCAGATCCACTAGAGACTCAATCATCCTCTCAATGCAGTCAGAGATCAGCATCAACACACACCTCACCTATTTCTGCTCACTTAATGACTATATATATATTTATCTGACACTGCTTTCTCTGAGCGGCTACATCTTCTGTATTTATAGATTTTAATGGCATACGGGAAACTGCTAAAAGAAAGAAGTGAAACTAACATTAATGTTCTCGTGTTCAAACCTGTAGCCTAAAAACTGTGTGTTGATCCAGTGTGGTTTATAATGTGCATAAACACTGAAGAACGTCTCTCGACCGCTGTCGTGTCTCGATCTGTAGAGCAGGGGTCTCAAACATGCGGCCCGCGAAACGATATTTTGTGGCCCGCGGGACCATATGAAAGTTTAATGTAAGTGTGGCCCGCGAGTACTGAATGAACCGCATTGTGTGTGTGCGGAAGATTCTTTTTTCATGCGAGCTGCAGCTGTACAAGCCAACCAATCATAGTGGAGTAAATGACTCCGGGGGCCAATCACAGTGGAGTAAATGACTCCGGGGGCCAATCACAGTGGAGTAAATGACTCCGGGGGCGGGGCATCAGCCGGGCTTGAGGCAGACAGAGAAACAACTATGGAGCTGCCCGTGTAATATCACATTTGTCAAAGCCGTCATAGAATTATTACTTCTTATTGTGTTTGAAATTGAGCATGTTTGACTTTGAGCTGGACGAAGTGAATGTTACTGTTATCGGCGTTGGATTTAGCGTCATGCGGATTGTATTTGTTTTTCCATCATTTGAAATGGGCTGATTTGCGGGACATCTGTGTTATAATATAGAAAATACAATCCAGTAAATATCGCCTCCGTGGCTGCATCCCATTGTTTGTATATAATACATTTATTAATGCGTCCCAGCTGATAATTATCAGCCGGTAGCAGTCGCCTATCTCAGTATTTCCTACCATATACAAATGTTACGATGTTCATGTCATCAGGAAAGTATGGAAGCCCGTTTCAGCCACAGTTGAGGAAAAAAATATTATTTAAATCATAATAATGAGAGGGTTTCTCATAATAATGACTTTGTAATAAAGAACTTCAGTAAGTCCAAGTACAGGTCTACTTACTGACGATCATCTTCAAGCTATACTGAGAGTCTCAACTGTTTCCTCTCTCAAGCCAAATGTGCTCAGCTGTGTGAGAGGAAGATCTGCAGGTCTCTGGCAGCAAGAAGTAGGCAAGACAAGTCATATTCAGAAGAACCCATTGAAGTTAAAGAACTGTCAATAATGACGTTTGAGAAAATACATTTTTTGTGGAATACTTGATGCGGCCCTGCCTCACCCAAACTCTGCCTCACCCAAACTCTGCCCCCTGCGCCCCCCGGCTCATTTGAGTTTGAGACCCCTGCTCTAGAGGTTTGGGTTAACGCAGTGCTTCTCAATTATTTTCTGTCACGCCCCCTAGGAAGAGGTAAAATTTTCGCGCGCCCCCCTTCCCCCATTTTGGAACTTTTGCCTTATTGTTTCCATGGTAACGCGTCATGCTTGTCACGTGACATACCGCATTCACAAAAAGCGCTGTATAATAGATAATTCAAAATAGTCACCAACTTGTTGAAACCTAAAATAAATCTTATGTGGCTGAAAACACTGAATTGTTGTGATAAATGACAAGCTCTGAGCGCGTCTTTTTTTGGATCAGTGCCAGATATCCCATGAAAACCAGTGTTGCCAACTTAGCGACATTGTCGCTATATTTAGCGACTTTTCAGACCCCTCTAGCGACAAATTTTCAAAAAAGCGACTAGCGACAAATCTAGCGACTTTATCTGGAGCTATTGGCGACTTTTGGCGACTTTCTGAAGTGAAAGCACATATCGTTCTTACTCTTCTCAAGGAGCAGCGAGTGCAGCCGTGGGCTGCATCCCCATCCCAAAGCACTCACAGGCCCAATCCTCGCGCAGCAGCCGCTCCCAGATGCAGGGAGAGCAGGAGATCTTCCCTCCTCCACGTCCAGACTGCAAGTGAATCGCGCATGTCCCGCCAATGGCAGCGCGGGATGTAAAATGTTCTTTGTCTAAACATAATTAAACCCTAACTGGAAACACTTTATTTTACGGTCCAATTCTCACTATTAACTAGTAGTTTTTTTTTAGGATATTGGCCATTTACTAGGCTAATTATAAATGTAAAATACGAATGCCTTATTCTCCATGATCATATTGTACATCCCTTAATCATACCTAGATAACAATATGATAACAATATAGCTTGAAAACCATGTCAGTGGGCAGTGGATTATTTGTCTTTCTTCTTATCCCCAGATCTCTCTTTTTCTCTTTGTTTTTATTTTGCCCTGTCTCTTCACCTAAAGTTGAGCTTTGACTGATTCTTTTCATCATTGAAGAAAGTAAAAATATTAACTAATTAACTGATATTTATATGTTTTATTCATCCTTTTCGTAGACATGTTAATTTATTAAAAGCTACCAGGAAAGCTAGGTAACTTAGCTTATTAAATTAATTCACAATATGCACACATTCATTACTAATCTTATGCCTGATACAGGCTGAAAAAAGCTGAGCTTTTTTAATTTACTGAAGGCTACAAATGGAATTATATTAATTTACAATAATCTGATAAAAATGGCTTTGTTATAGTTATTGTTCGTTAATTAGGCTACATTATGAATAACATTAGATCCTCATCCGCTTCTGCGTGCACATAAGCCCGCCTTCTAAGTATGCAGTCTAGTACAGCGCGATGACGTCACGAATATGCTAATTTTACGTATGACGTCATCTAGCGACTTTTAGCGACTTTTTGGCCAGGCTTTAGCGACTTTCCTTTGAAAATAGTTGGCAACAGTGGTGAAAACACGTGAATTTAGTGGTTGGTCACGTGACTCATATGAACACCGGTGTGATCGTACACGTCAAAGCATGAGAGGATGGTTATCTGAACTTCATATCTGCTGCTCTTGTTCAGTGCAAGAAAACCTACTCCCTGGCAAAAAAAAGCATGTTCCCAGGGTCACGCACCCCCCCCTGCCATCACTAACTTTATTTTCTGAATGCTGGTGAAGCAAGAAACTGAAACTCAGTGGGACTGTTGTGATTCTCATGAACTCAGTATTGATCTGTTAAAAGGAGAACAGGCAAAATGAAGTTGTGTGTGTTTGCTTGACGTGCGAAAACCAATGGGGCTCATTCTTATTCATTCAACATTTAAAAGTGAATAAAAGCTGAAGTTCAGTCTGATCATCATATAAAGTGATCGAGTCTAAACTGTTGAGTTCATAGAACATGGATTAGTTTTACAATCTGAAATCAAGCTTTTGACGAATCACAGTGGTTGTTTAACTGTCAATGAAAGCACAGAAATCTCTCAGATTTCATTAAAAAGATCTTCATTTGTGTTTTAAATTTGATTGAAAGTTTTACAGGATTTGATCGATGTGAGTGTGAGTAATAAATGACAACAGAATTTACATGTCTGGCTCAACTATCCCTTCCAGAACAATATTTCTCCATGTTAACATCTCCTGATGAGATTGACGAGGACGTCAATGCATTTCCATTCACAAAAGTAGAAGATGAATCAAATAAATTCCTTTACGATGTTTCGAAAGAAATGAATGAAATATTGATCCTGGAGAGTGTTGTTTATATTAAATGAGGAAAAAATACTATGATATGATTAGGCTGGTATGTTTTATGTTTTCATGTATTAATAATAATGATCAGTCAAATATTCTGTGTTTCAGGTTCCAGTGGAGTGGATGATGCTCATGTGTTCATCAGTTCTGGAGAAAATGTCCGTCTGTCCTGTAATAATGCTCTTCCTGGCTGCAGATCAACTACATGGAATGATAACAGACATTCACCGTCGGTTGAACTGATTACTGGAGGGAGAAAGAAGAAAGACACAGAGAGACATGAGAGTCTGAGTCTGGAGTCTGACTGCTCTCTGAACATCAAGAACGTCACAGTAGAAGATCGTGGATCTTACACCTGCAGACAATATGTGAATGACACACAACAAGGAACTGATGCAAGTGTTTATCTGCATGTTCTTCATGGTAATTTAATGATCATGTGATCAATTTAAAAAGGGCAAATTTTCTCTTTAAATTATATTTATTAACAAAGTTCGTTAGTTTACACCTGCAGACAATATGTGAATGAAATACAATATGGAACTGATGCTTTTGTTTATATGCATGTTCTTCATGGTAATTTAACGATTATTTTATCAATTTAAAAAGAGCAAATTCTGTCTTTAAACTCAGATGATGATTGAAGAGTCTGTGATTTTTGTCTTGTGTTCAGTTTCAGTCTCTCCATCATCATCTCCATCATCATCATCATCATCTCCATCATCATCTCCATCTTCATCATCACAGACTGAGATCAGTCCAGGTCGCTCTGTGACTCTCTCCTGTCAGTTGTATTCATATTCTGGATCCTCCTGTGATGATCTGGTTCGTTCTGAGGGAATTGATCTGTTGTGGGTGAATCAGTCTGGTGTTGATCTGAAGACAGACTCCAGATATCAGATATCATCTCCAGATCTCTGTATCATCACTCTGACTACAACACTCCTGAATGAAGATGACAACAGAGAGTGGAGATGTCAGCTTACTCTCAGAAATCAAGTCAACACCTCAGTCACATACACTGTCAGATATTCAGGTGAGAAAACTCTCATCAATCATTGTTAGAGACTCTCAGTTAGATGCGCTCTATATAATGATAGATAATGCTGGAGTTTTATTGTGTAACTCATTAAAATATGATGGTCATATTATGATTGATCTGAACTAACATTCATCCTTTCAGCTGAAGATGATTCAACGACAGCAGTGATTCCAGTCCACATCACAAACTCAACTAGAAACCCAGCAGAAACTACAGGTACATCATCACTGTCTTTCTCACATCACTGATTCACAGTGACTCTCAGATGCTGTTTTCTTCTAAAATCACTCAATATAGATATCATTGATTCCTCTGTGAAGACATTAAGAGATGGAGTGCAACTTTGTATTGATGATCAAGTGTTGAAATACAGCGTCCAGCACATATTCCTCATTTCTGTGATGTGAAGCTCAAGTTTTCTGTGATGTTTTGTTATTCATGATCACAGATCCAGCAGAAACTGAAATCAGTGTGAGTGTTGGATCATTAATCAGAGGTACATCCCCTTCATTTATGAGTGTATAACTGCTCATAGTTTAATAGCCTTGACTTCAGTCCTTCACAGTTTCTCTTCTTCCTCTCTGTTTCCTGCAGTGATTGTGATTATTGTTGAGATTGCAGTGTTTGCTGCTCCTACTGTGATTCTTCTTCAGATCATCTGTGCAAGAAGAGCTGGTGAGTTTTGAGCCGCACACAATCTGGTGATTCACACTCATCTGATCTGGAACAATCTGCAATCATGATAAAACACATCTGAGAGTTCAGTGAATGCTTTTATTTTGCAGGGAGGAAGAACTCGCAGCAGCCAGAGGAAATAGAGATGCCCACAATATTACAATAAAATACTGTTTTGAGTGAATCTGCCACAATATTTAACATCACAGAAACTTGTAGATGATTGTTCATTGATTCATGTTTTTCTTTCTTTTAACAAAACAAAGAAAAAATCCCTGAAGAAATAATGATGCCCAGTTTAAATTAAATTGTTTTCACAAATTACATACCAGGTTTATTTTCATGTATATTGATTTTTTTGTAAATATGCCTTAATTGTTCAATGTTGTTTTCCTATGGTCAGTTTATAAACTGCTTTAAATATAATCTGAAATACAGTAATGGACGGATTCAGACTCTGTGTAAAATCCTCTCTCTGTTCTGTGTGTGTAACAATAGGGACTCACAGGCAGAGATCCAATCGCTTGTCTTTATTAGGCAGAGGATCACAGGCAGAGGATCAGGACAAACAGAGAGCATTCGTAATCCAAGCAAGAGTCAGAAAGGCAGGCAGACAGAATCAGGTACGATAATCCAGGCGGGAAAGTCAAGATAGACAGATAACATTCAAGAGCAAAAATCCAGGCACAGGTCGGGGCAGGCAGAACAGAATCAAACACGGATAACAGGTTAAACAAGACAGGACAATAATGCTCAGAATGATAACTGTAGTAAATGAGACTTCGCCATGTGTGTGCATGCATATGAGTCTTTTATAGTTCAAGTGATGGTGTGTGTAATGGAAATTTACTGATTATGCTTACTGAAGATTGCTTACTAATATTTCTGTATTCTGAATATTATGCGTGTCTCTCATGACAGTTGAGCGTGCAGGCATTGTTTGCTCAACAGGAAATGTTTAAGGGCCGAGGCAGAGGTGTGTGTATGTGTGCAGGGGACCTGCACCGTAAATAAAGGGTCGAGACAGAGATGTGCTATGTGTGCAGGGGAGCTGTCATTATAAATAACAAATGTGTGAAGAAATTTATGTTAATGCTACATACACAATTCTCAATTCTCTGAAATGTTTTTTTGCAGATCTAAGTGCTTGTGTGACGTAATGTAACTTACAGAGCATAGGCATTAGAGCCGTGCTCAACTACTCCTTTTTAGGAATGGTCTAAATAGAAATTTTGTGTAACCCATAAGGTATATAAGGGGTGTGAGAGACTGCCCCTCCACTCCTCTCATGCATGCTTGACGAGTCCTTGTACAAGTCAATAAATATATTCTTTTATTCTGAACACTCTGACTCTCTGATTTATATTTTAGAAAATTCAACAACATGTGACAATCAGTCCAATGTGTGGGTTTCTGAGAAATGTAGTGTGTGTGCATTAGTATATGTGTGAGCTCCCTCCGGTGGCCAAAGAGGGGAGCGCAGAGCTCATATTCATAACTGTGTGATGCAGCTGAATCATGATCTGTTCTTTCTTAATTCTTGCATTTTTAATTTTTAATGATTGCTAATTTTCTTAATAAAACTTCTGCAAACTGCTGTCTTTAATGTTTCTTTCCTGAGATGTTTGTTACAAACAATTAGTTCATGTTCATAATAGTTCATTTAACTTTACTGTGTTTAGTTCAGAAACCCACTTTGATAAATTAATGATTTCACACACTTCACCTTCACTCAAATCCAGATTACAAAAGCACAGTTACTGGTTTAGGTTTGTAAGTGCAATTATGTTTTACATGCATACAGATATTGCCCAAATTAATTTCACTAACATAAAGTTTGAGGATAAATAGAGTTTCTAACATCAGACACACCGAGAGACACACAGAGGAATGTTTTAGACCTTGTCCATATGTCATATGTAGTCTGGGTCTTTTTCCACTGTGGATCATCCTATGCCGTTTGCGAGATGCGGGAGAATCATTACTTGGTCAGACACGCCACTACCACCGTCCCAACAGATGTCAAGCTTGAGCCCACCACAATCCCAGAGCTGAAGCCGGAGCCCAGTATCATCCTGGAGCTCGAGCTGTACAAGTTTGACCAGGTGCATGAGCCAACAACATCTTCTGTTCCAGATTGATTACTGGTGGATAATGAGGGAATGGAGTGGGAATTGAGTGTTGTGAATGGGCGCAGTTTCAAGCTCTGCTTGAACCACAAGCTCTTGGGTCTGTGTGCAGTGTTTTCATCGGCCGCATGCTTTCATGCTGTGTTTTCGTGTCATGCACAGTTTGGTTTTCACCTGCTGCGCACAGTCATTGTGTTTTTGTGAACATGCAGTGATGCGCTTCCGCATTGGCTGCATGTTCATGTCTTGTCATTAAGAACCCCACCCTCCTTAATCTAGTGTTTTACTTTGATTTGCCTCAGCTGTTTCCCATTCAATTACCCTTCCTCCTGTGTGTATTTAAGCAGTTCATGTTTGCTTTCATGTTTGCTTTCCCATGTCACGTTGTTGTCTTTCTCGTCGTCATGCTGCCCGTTCCTGATCCTGTTCTTTGGTTAGTTGGTCTTTGGTCAGTTTGGTTAGTTGGTCTTGTTTTTTCCCTCAAGGGATAGTTTTTGTTTGCTTTTTACTACAGTGGAGTTTCTCTTATTTCGATGGCCTGGGGTTGCAAAAAAGCCTCGAGATAACAGTTTAGCGAGATAACCTACACCCAATATATCTATGTATTAGATGAAGCGATCGGCATGCTATAAAAATGTACACACACTGTATATGTTTGCTAACAGCTAAAAGGCATATGTGCACCAACTAACAGCAGAGATTTACCAGAATACAATAAAAACACCTTCGATTCTCCATAGAAACCTTTAATGCTTACAGTGTAAACACAGGCACAACACACGTGTAAACACATTCGCTCATAACACAGTCATTTCACTCTGACACAGTTCTGAAAGTATTGCACACGCGGTTAATATGGTTTATTTAAAAACTCTAAAATGCATTTGCATTTGCAATCGCTACATATAATGGTGGAGAATCAGCGGGCACCGTTTTAAACTTGTGTTTGAGCAAACTCAGTCCAGTCTAAGTGTGTATGTATATGTTTTGTTGTAACGTGCGTTGCGCAAAGTGAGTGCCGCCGAGCAACTCACTCTGCCTAAACCTAATGAGCTCATGTTTCTGAACCCGGTCTGTTAACACGTCTATTTGTCTATCATTTAGCCTTTGTTAACAAGTAAATCCGTTAAAAACTGCAGTCAGTATTAAAATCGCATCAGCAGAGACGAAGAAATCTCTTTGCAGAGCATTTTAATATTTGTTTATATCCCTGTTGGACGAAGAAATCTCCTCAGTGGATAACGTTTGATCCGAGCGAGTCTCCTCCGATCAACCCTGTTTAGGCCTTTATTGTGTCGCTAGTCATTCATCGCGTATGTCCGGTGCTTTGTAACTTGGCGAATTCGCTCCGTTGAGCCCACGCGGAGTAATTACCCACGTGCGCTCAGGCAGATCAGACAAAGAAAGTCGCGCCACGACAGTTTTGTGTGATATGAGCCAGGAGCTAGGTGTAAGCTCTGATCCAGCTTAAAAACGACAGTGAAGAAAGCCTGTTCGTTTATATTTGTGCTTTAATGGTAGTGAAAGGTTCATGCCAGGCACTTCCTCGATCCGCCGTGATCAAAAGAGAAACTAAAATTTATATATAGAGAGATTCAGTGCCGGCCCGAAGGGTTGTGGGGCCCTAGGCGAGATAAAAAAATTAAGCCCACTGGTGTAAAAACAGCGAGAAGAGAGCACAAAAAATACAATTTCAATACTTAAGTGTATACATTTTTATTACCTCTAACAAACTCAACATTTAATCAGATTTAAATAAGTTTGCAAGTGTGATTCAGACATGACACAGTTGTGGTTGAGAGGTTAAGGTGACGAACTACAGATCCATTGGGGTTTCTCCGCGCAGGTTCGAATACTGCCGACAACAACAATTTTGCAATTTAATGGGTGTTTTTGGAGGGCTTGGAACGGATTAGACATTTTACATGTAAAATGTGTTCCAAGAAACGAAAAACTCATTATACGAAGTCCACCTCGGAACGGATTAATTTCGTATCTCGAGGTAACACTGTACCTCGCTCAAAATAGCAACCAGACTTATGACGTTATATAACTTCAGACTTATTTAAGACACTTTCTCGAGTATATATCGAAAGGAATTTACAGAGATATGTGGCTAAGTGGAAAATGTGGAATCTGTACTAGGAATACGTTACGACATTCTAGTTCATCCAATAGCCTATTGCGGGAGGTGTTATGCTAAATAGAGTGTGGTGCTGCTGTGTATGTTTCTAATCTTTTTTCCGCTTTTATTTAGACAGTTTTTTTATTTTTATTATTATCGTTTTCAGCTATTTGTCATGTATGAATTATTCAGAGATATTCTTTTAATAAAATATGTTTTATATTTTACTCACCGTCATTGTGAATTGTATCGTGTTTAATGGGGTCTGTGCACTACAAAAATTTCATAACTGACACATGACCAGTCATACTATGTGTGGACGTTTGAAAAAATAAAACTTCTAAAAATGCGTGGCATCATGTGCGGGTCGCGGGGCCCCCAAATCAAAGAGGGGCCCCAGGCGACCGCCTGTATCGCCTGTTGGACGGGCCGGCCCTGGAGAGATTTATTGTATGCGTGATTATTTTGCAGCCTCAATGAACCATTGAACCCGCCCAAAATTCAAATCACGAGCGTTGGGATTGGCGCTGCTTCTCTGACCAAACAGAGCGCAGGCCCTCCTCCCTACGTCATCGTCGCAGCGAACTCGATAACGCCACCTGGTGGACATTATTCGTAGTGCGGCTTCTCCTCTTTGTTTTCTCTCTCAATTTTCCTGAAGGTTAATCCTAACTTTCCCTTTTGCTGCATTAGTTCTGCCCAGAACTGTAATTTTCACTGTTACTGTTATTTGACACTCTCTGTCTCTACGACTCTTCACACTTATTTAAATTTATGTTAAACGAGTTTAACTTAAATTCAAATAAAGTTGTATCAGTGTCACCACAGGCATTCAATGATTAACACACCCCCTGGAGGTCATGCTCAGATCTTTCCTCCCATGACTTTCCTCTGAAGTGTTATTTCTGCTTTAAGTGCCTATTTATTGTAACAGCAAATTTCCAAAATTATACAGGTACCTTGGCACCTGGTTATTTGAAATTCGGTTTAAACTAAGTTTAAATTCAACATTTTCAAATTAACATTGAGTGCCTTTGGGGCTTTCCCCCCTCTAAGCACCCAGTCTCCCTAAGGGTTATTACCCGACAGCGCCACCACTCTGTCGGGTCCGCAATAACACCTAGTGGCGAAGCTTAGAGTTTCTCCTCCCCTCTTACCATTTCCTGTTACTTTGTCTTCGATTTTAATCCACTTTAATATTTTTGTTTGTTTTATCCTGCCCTGTGTACCTCACTGTCGTGTTGTGTTTCTTTCAGTTCACATACAGACAGAATCTGTGTGAGCAAGCAAGGAAAGCTAAATATTAGATTGGAACCCAGCCGCCAGAGTCATCACACGACCCAATAGGCTGCCGCCGTCAAAATCTGTATTTAGGCTTGGCACTCATCAGTATTCACGGCCAAAGATATTAAGTATCTGGACCGTAGCTCACTAACAGTCTATACTGTTAGCTCTAAATTTGTATTTGACACTTAGCTCTAAATTCTGCAAGGACTTGCATTGTTGTTTCTTGTGTTCTCTCGTCAACAGTACGCCAAGATGTCCTGTGCATCCAGCCCTGCTGCCCACTGGGACAACCTCGAGACCTGGCTGTCTGCTATGACCCATGAGTTCCTGCCAGGAGTCACCAGCGACCTACAGCAGCTGAGCAGAGAGCAGCTGGACGACGATCTGAACAGGCTAACGACCCATGATCCCACACAGAGCTACAATCGCAAAGAATGGGCTAAGATCATCGGGAGGCTCGCTCACAATCTGATCGTCCAGACACGGCTCAGCGAGAATAACAACATCCAGCTGGAGCAGGAGACAACAGCACTCAAACTTCAGGCTGAGGAGGCCTGGAGGAACCAGGCTGACGCCCAGACTCGTCTAGATCAGCTACTCGTCGAGGCTCAGGAACGGCACAGCGGAGCGGATGAGACCGACACAGAGCTACAAGACAAAGTTGAGAGACTTCAAAATGTACACCCAGTGTACGTATCACCTGTGGACACATTTCCTCTCATCATCGGCAAAGATCTGCTAGATCGTTTCGAACCCCTGCTGGACTTTAGACACTTGAAAATTTGGGCTCAAGTGCGAGAACCCCTGTCTCTCCAGTCACCTAGGACAACTGAACCAGACTGTCAGGTCATGGAGGTCACGGGAACTCAGCCAGAGGCCGCGGGAACTTTCACAGCCGTGTCAGCTCCCGGGAAAATTTCAAGTTCACTGTTGTGCACCTTCCAACCTATCAAAGACTTTGACTCTGACCTCCCCAAGGTCACAACAAACTTGCAGTTGAATGATGTCACAACAACAGACATCATTCTTGCATTGTGGGCAGACAACTCAGCCATCAGCTTTGCACTGTTCAAAGCCCTCATCAAGGACGCACCTGACCTTCCCTTCACCAGCAAGCGCACCTGCTTCCCTGTTGACTCCTGCTTGTCAACAATGAGAACTGCCAAGAACATTTGTGCTTTGAACTGGAATGGCAGGTGTTTAACCCACTACTTCCTGGTCCTCCCGGACCTGCCACACGATGTCTACATCGGAGCAGACATTTTGATTCGCCTTAAAGCTCAAGTGGATTTTATTGACAAAATGGTATGGGCCCCAATGACTTTAAAATCTTCTGTTGCAGTTTGCCCTGAAAACCTCAAGTCAGGCCAGACCATTCCAGAGGTCTGCACTTTAGTTAATGAACAGGACATTGTAGTACCAGCCTACACCAAAGGGGTCGCTGTTCGGCTCAACATGCGATGTGGTCAAACCCTGGAAGCCACACCTCTCACCAAGGTGCTTTCCCGTGAGGTCTACATCCTGTTCAACAACTGTACTGCAACAGACATTAGAATCCCCAGAGCTTATCATCTGGGATGGTTAGTGAGTCATGACTTTCACAACTTTGAACTCACTTTACCAATAACTGGTTCCATCCCACCTTCAATGATCCCAGAAGGGCGCACTGACAACACCCTGTCCACAGCACCCTTCCAGATCATCACGATCGCCCCTGCCACGGCATTAACCACAGAACAGGTATGCAGAACAGAGGATCAACGCCTGACAGTGCATACAGTCTCTAACCAACCTGATTGTGAGACTGACAACGACACTGCACCTCTGACAGCTGACAGGGCAGGTGACACAAAGGACACAGAGGAGCCATATCCAGGATTTGAGACTCAAGTCCAGCAAATCCTCAAGGATGCGGATGCTTTAAAGACTGATACAGACTGTCAAGAACGACCAGTACTGTACAAATTCAAAGCGTCAATTGCCAAAGACTCACAAGACTGTGGTCTCACTGACCTTCACACAGGGTGCATCCCAACACACCCAAATGCTCCTCCCACTTCTGTCAAGCAGTACAAGATTCCCATAGCTTCACAAGAACCTGTGCAGGAAATCATCAACTCCATGCTTGAAGAAGGTGTCATCCGCCCATCCAACAGCACCTACTCTGCTCCTATCTGGCCCGTCCTCAAACCAAACGCCAAGACGGGCGCACTCCATGGCAAGCTATGGTCAGTACCAACCCACCCACCCACCCTCAATGCTGCAGCAACAACCCGCAGCAAGCAGACACCTCCAGCAACGGTGTCAACATCACAGCCGCTTACGCTGGCTCAACAAATAGCTGCTAGCGATACAGCTGACCTTGAAGCTTCTAACCACCTCTCAGACCCCACCAGCCACCCTATCTGCACCTCTGACCTCACTTCTGCACCAAGCCTAAAAAGGCTGCACGAACTAAAACACATGCTGCGCGTGAAAGCAAACATGCTGTGGTATGCCCCGGATGTCCTCACAGCGCCAAGGCTAGTGGTGCCACCGCGCCATAGGGGGGTCACGACAGCATATGCCCACGACGCACCATGCACCAGACACCATGGCACTAAAGCCACTCGAAACAAGTGACATTCTGCCCTGGCATGCAGCAAGACATGGCAAAGTACGTCAGATGGTACCTGGTTGGCTACCAGTTTCAACAAGTAACTCAAACTTACAGAAACACTCACCTCACAGGCAGAGATTGCAGGTGGCCAACACTCCCACCAGCATGACACTGCCACTTGTGTCAGTTGACTCCTGATCCAGAACTTGAACTGAAGATTGAGAAAGGGGGGTGAGTTTCCAGCATCACTCACCTTGACACTGCCCTCCAAGAGCTGAAGTCCAGACACGGACACAACAGTTCAGCTGCAGTAGAGACAAGCTCAACCTGATCCAGAGAGAACTGACAGAGTCTGGACAACTCAAATTGAACCACACAATGAGGCACCCTGCTGGCTAACACCACATCAGCAGTGCAAAACTCCCTCAGCCTTTGACAAACACCGAAGGGGGGAGGGAAACCAGAGCCCCCTCCACTCAAAACTTCACCCACAAGTTTCATGAAGGCTTCTGCAGTCACAGAAAGAAAAGGCTTAAACCACACCAACCCTGAAACAACACATGCAGTGACAAAGACCTCAACACGCAAACGCCACGGAAGGACCAACAGCTGTCAACAACAACAACAACTGACTTCAGACATTTCACACAGGTGTCAAGCGGAAACTGCACTGAGATGGCCGGATGTGCCTGCCTCAGAGTCACCAGAGCTGCTGGCATGAGCAACACGGTTCCCTGAACAGGACCCACCACAGAAGTACTGTGCCACCACAAACTTCTGACTCTCTGCCCAACACAGCTCAAACAAGCTCCATTCGGCACTGCCATCAGAACAGGGCAACATTCCGACCTGCAGACACCCTGGAAGTGCACTAATGTCTACCTGTTGTCCTCCTTCCCCCAGCACCAGCGCTAGGTCAGTTTTCTACATGTATGTCTCACGGTCCGCAAAGCCTTGACCACTCCCTGCAGCAACCAGAAAACACCTGCCTCAAATGAACTGACTTTAAGATGACAGGTGACACTGTCAAGGCACTTGCTGATTCAACTCCCATCAACCAAGTCAACCTTCATGATGCACCTGCCATTCGACTATCGGAACTAATGTCCAAAGATGTTCAAACACGAACTTCGTTGGCCAAAGGGGGGTTTGTAGAGTATGGACGGTGCTCATGAATGATCGATCAGATTCATTCTTTGATTGAAAAAGTGATTCGACAGGATCGGCTCCGTAGAGTCTGTGAAAAAGACAGTTTAACACCTCTGGGACACAAACCATTCTCACTCACCCTCGCTCTCCTCTGCATTTCAAAGGATGCCATCGTAAAACAGCCCCCACACACAAACACACACATACATACCAAGAACACAAAGAACTGTGCCATGTGACTTTAAACTTAGTTACTTTCCATTTTTAGATGTGTTGTGTTTTACCTATATCTATGCATGTTGTTTTATTATGACCATTTTAGGTGTGTGTGTAGTTTAGTGGCTTATAATCAGTAATTACCTATACATAACCAGGCCAATCTTCATGTTGCCTTCGTGTTAAGAGGTAATATAGCCACGAATGGTCTTAAAATCTTTGTCTTTCAATTTGCAGACCGTCTAGGTTTGTTTCACTGTGCTAGGACGCATCAGACTCTTTCTTTTATTCCAAAACCCAAAGGTCTACATTCTCAAAGTGGGCCATAAAACATGCTAATCGCAACAGACCAAGGACAAAGAGGAGTTTCCCGCTTCTCAGTTCCTTCACTCTGATTGGCTGTCCCAACTCTTAGAGGCGTGCTTTGTTTATTCCTTTATAAGCACCCGTAGGCCAAGGATCAATCTCTCTTTCTTCCAGCCCCTTCCTCCTCTCTTGCAACTCTCCTCTGGTGCGGATTCTTGGATCCAGCGCCATTTTCCACAAAGGACATTACAAACAAAGAACCAACATTTGAACTTACCGCGGATTCCAACGGACCGGCCCAGCAAGACGCAAACCTCGGACTAGATTACGGAATTCACACGCACGAATTCCGACCAGCCACAGAAACAAACACATGCAAGTAGCCCTTAAACGATCTTTAAGAGATTTGAGTGTATACCAATAAGTTGGTCTGATTCCTTGCTTGTTCTCAAATAGGTTATTGTCTGTAATACTACCTTCCTTTGTCTCTCCCACTCTCCCTCTCTTATTCTCTCTTCTTCCCTTTAACTCAATTAATCTGTGTATGTTTGTCTATTGTTTGTCGATTATTAAAATATATATATTCACACGTGATTGCCTCTGAATTGCTCATCCATAAGTCACTTTAATGGTGACCGATCCTTGTTACAAATTAATGGAAAGATCTTTCTTTGTGGCCAAAAGAAACCTTTCCTTTTTATAGAGTTTATAAGGTCAATATTTGCTGGACAAATTATCCGTCCTTTGAACTCTTTTCTAGAATTAAAGAAAATTCTACAAGTCGAATCAAGCCATAGATATTAATAATTGTTATAATCCGTTATAATTAACTGTTAATATCCAAATTCCCCTTTGTGCAGATTTATGTGTGTTCGATCACAGAACGACTCACGCACACATAGATCCGCACCATTTCCCTTAGGCTTAGAATCGCTACACATTGTTGCTTTTTCCCTTTAACGGTCTGCTTGAAAATAAAAGCTTCTATCAGTAACGACGTCTTTGTCAATGTCAAAGTAATCTGGGAATTCCTGGACAATGATGCTTCACTGAACGCACACACTCACAGCAGACGTGCTTGATTCACTGAACACAGACTCGACTCACTGAACACACAGACTCACTGCAGGCGCACTCGACTCACTGAACACAGACGCGCTCGACTCGGCTCAACTCCTGCGCCTCCTCTTCTAAAATAGCATCTAGCAGGCTTTAGACTTCCGCGAGTCTCAGACACCCGCCACTTCTGCGAGTTCTTCTGCGGCTGCGCGGGACTGTACGTGCATGCGCAGTGAACTAGGTATGCTCATGACTCACGATATAACCACGTGAAGTGACGACTTTGTCCGAGATATTTGCTCGAGATATTAGTTTTTGGCGACATTAAGGAATCGACATTAAAGAACCGAAAATACTGAGACAAATAGGGAGTTTGGCGGTTCCACTTCAAAAACATCGACATAATAGTATTGGCGAGTTAACCATTACTCGAGATAAGTGAACTCCACTGTATATTGTTTAACAAAAAGCATTTCCACCTGCATTATTGAGTCCTCGCCTTTCCCTTCACCCACACCCCTGACACTGAAGGCTGTATGATTGTAATGCTGTACTTGGTGGTTGCCCTGCACACCTAATAAACAAACTCCATCTGCTCCAAAACACAGCAGCTCCAGTTCTTACTGGAAGCAG